>PVIC010024350.1:0-26097 GCA_004025085.1 Thryonomys swinderianus | reverse complement strand
ATATGATATGAATGACATTTTTCAGATGAGGAAGTAAAAGCAGCAAAAAAAAGAAATGAAAAAATGTTCATCATCAAGAGATGCAGAGGAAAACAACACTGAGATTTCATTTACTCAAGAAAGAATGACTGCTACCAAGAAATCAACCAATAACAAACGCTGCCTGGGCTGTGGGGAGAAAGGAACCCATGTCCACTGTTGGTAGGAATGTAGCCTGGTGCAACCATTGTGGAGATCAGTATGAAGGTTTCTCAAAAACTAGGATTAGATATTTGATCTGACCATGTTATTTCTCTGCTGGGTAGATGGATGAAAGAAGTAAAAGCATCATGACCCAGTGACATATGTGTACCCATATTGATAGCAGCTCAGTTTGTAATAGCTAAATCTTGGAAACAGCCCAAATGCCAATCAATTGGAGAGTGGATAAAGATGACAAGATGTAAGTGTAAATAACTAGGGGAAAGAAAAAAATGTGACGGTGAAAAAAAGGAAGCAAAGCATATGTAAATAGGGAGCAGGGGCATTGTAGGGTAGGAAGGGGAATGGAAAAAAATAGAATTAAGTCATGTCAGATACTGTTACAAATTCTCAATGTTGAGTGTGATCATGATGTGTATATAAAATGTACCAATAAAGTATTCAATTAAAAAAGATGAGGTAAGAAGAGTTAATGCCACTACTTCTGAAACACTTTAATGAAATTGAAAGGGAAGCAGTACACACAAACTCACTCCTGGAAGCAACCATTACCTTGATTGCAAAAGCAGAAAGACTCAAGCAGAAAGAACTACAAGCCAATCTCTCTAATGAACATTGATGCAAAAATTCTCAATAAAATACTCACGAATACAGAAAATCATCAAGAAAATCATACACCCTGACCAAGTTGGATTCACTCCAGGAATGCAATGGTGATTTAACATACATAAGTCAATAAACATAATACACTATATTAACAGACTTAAGGACAATAACCATATGGACATCTCAGTAGAGACAGAAAAAGAATTTGAGAAAATCCAACACCAATTCATGATCAAAATCGTACCCCCCAAAATTGAAATAGACAGACTTTACCTCAAACTAATAAAAGCTATTTATGAGAAACCAACAGTCAGCATCATTCTAAATGGTCAAAAACTGAAACTTTCACATTAAGATCAAGAACAAGACAAGGATGCCCACTCTCAACACTTCTGTTCAATAGAGTACTAGAAACATTAGCCATAGATAGCACTTAGGCAAGAGAAAGAAATAAAAGGAATAAGGACAAGAAAGGGAGAAATTAAACTGTCTTTATTCACTGATGACATGATACTCTACATAGAAGATCCTGAAAACTCAGCCAAAAGACTGCTACACTTAATTGCCAAATTTAGTAGTGTTGCTGGCTACAAGATCAATGCGGAAAAATCAATAGCCCTTGTATACACAAATAATAGACTCGCCGAGGGAGAAATTGGGGGGGGGGTCAATCTCTTTCACAATAGCCAAAAAAATGAAATATTTAGTAATTACTCTAACATAGGAGGTAAAATACCTCTATTCTGAAAACCATAGCATTCTGAAAAAGGAGATCAAAGAGGATATCAGAAAATGGAAAGACATCCCTTGTTCCTGGGTAGGAAGAACCAACATCATCAAAATAACTATACTCTCACAACTACTATACGGATTCAATGCAATTCCAATTGAAATCCCAGCACCATACTTCACAGATCTAGAGAAAATAATCAAAAATTCATCTGGAATCACAAGAGACCTAGAATATAGAATAGCAAAAGCAATTCTAAGCAACAAGGACTTGGTGGGGGGCATTATGATCCCCCAAAAAAACTGTACTATAAAGTCACTGTGATAAAAACTGCATGGTACTGGCAAAGTAACAGACCTGAGGACCAGTGGAATAGATTAGAAGAATCCAGAAACAACTCAAGATACACTAAGCCACCTTTTCTTTTCTTTGAAAAAGGAACCAAACGTCCTCAATGGAGGAAAGACAGCCTCTTTAACAAATGGTGCTGGAAAAACTGGGCTTTCACCTGCCAAAAACTAAAGCTAGACCTATCTCTTTCACCATATACTAAACTAAAAATCACAATGGATTAGAAACGTAAACATTAAAACAGAAACACTAAGCCTGCTGGAAAGCAGGTTAGGAAAAAACTCTTGGAGACATTCACTTAGGGAGAGTCTTTATGAACAAAACTTCCATAGTAAAGAACTAGCAGAAAGAATCAACAAATTGGCCTTAATCCTGTTAAAAAGCTTCTGCACAGTAAAAGAACCCAGTGGCACAGCTAAAAGACACTAACAAGATGGGAAAAAATCTTTACTAGTCGTTTCTGAGACAAAGGGCTACTCTCTATAATATATAAAGAGCTTTAAAAAATCAGTCCCCAAAATTTAAAGATCCAATTCAAAAATGGGCACCTGAAATGAACAGACACTTCTCAGAAGAAGTAAAAGCAGCCAAGAAGCATATGAAGAAATGCACAACATCACTGGTCATTTGAGAGCTGAAGATGAAAACAAGACTGAAATTTCATCTCACTCCACAAAGAATGACTGCTATTGCAAAATTAACCAGCAAGAAATGCTGGCGAGATTGTGGCAAGAAAGGAATCCTTCTCCACTCTTGGTGGGAATATAGACTTGTGCATCCACTGTGGAAATAAGTGTGGAAATTCTTCAGAAAACTAGGATTAGAGGTCCCATTTGACCCTGCTATTCCCTTTCTAGGAATATACTCAAAAGAATTAAAAGAATCATATCACAGAGACATATGTGCACTCATGTTTATGGCAGCTCATTTTGTGATAACTAAATGTTGGAAACAACCCAAATGCCCACCAACTGAAGACTGGACAAAAAAGATTTGTTTTTTTAATAAAATGGAGTATTACTCTACCATAAAGAATGATAACTTTGAATCATTCATATTCAAATGGACATACTTTGAGGACATACTAATAAGTGAAATAAATAGGACAGGCATGTGTAAATACCATATCATTTCTTTAGTGTGAGAAACTGAAGGTATAAATAATGTCCAAAATGTATGGATAAGTATTATGAAATAGGAAGAAAATGTTCCAAGAGAAAAGGGTACTTGGGTAGGGGCAGGGGAAAGTAAAAAAGGAAAAGAAAAAATGTGATGATAAAAAGGAAAAATGGAAACAAAGCTTATGTATATAGGGGGTAGAGGTTGAGGGAGAGCAGGGGAATGGGAAAAATGAGAATCAAAATATATTATGTCCATGTACAAATTGCCAATGAAGAATAGGACCATAAGGTACTCCTAAAATGTACCAGTAAACTCAACTCACTAAAAGAAAGAAAGAAAGGAACATGGGCAGAGGTCCTAAGAGTGTCTGTCACTCATGAGGCAATTCATGGGGTCCTGCTGTGCTCCAAGGTCCCCGCTTCTGGGATGAGCAGTCTGAAAGCTTTGAAGCTTCTCTCCAGCTCTGTCCAAGGTTTCCACTATGGTGTACCATCGCCATTTAAAATTGATAATAGCTTCTCCCCTAATTATACCTCTTCTTATCTTCCTTGTGGAGGTTTATATTTCCAATTTGTCTTAACTTTGCATATAGGTTTGTATTTTTGTTTTGTCTTGCATATAGTGCTAATTTCTCAACTGTAGTGCTACATTATCCCCATAATGCCTTTGTTTTGGCTTCTGTGTTTGTCAGTCTTATTTATACATAAATCTCTCAGTTTTAAAGATAACTTATAGTTATCCCTCTGATTTTTTTTTCATTCTTAAACAACAACCCCTACACTGGTTATTTAATAATTTCCTTTCTCATAAGCAGCTCTAATTGTTTTCCATGTTGATAAAACATTTTCAGTGTTGTTAATATATGCATCTGTTACCTGTAAACTCATGACAGTTTCAGTTTATACCAAGAACACAGCAATAGTAAGTTATCCTTGAAATAATGGCTGCTGTTTCTTTTAAGCCATCTAAGTACAGGGTTGTAAGAAGTTACATACTACTTATTAATGTCTAATAGCTTAGATTATTCTCATAAGCAGAAAAAAATTAGCAGCTGCAATCTGACAGTGACATAAGCACCTGTCTGGCTAATGAATTCCACGCCAAGTACACGTTCCAAAAGAGAGAGCAATGTCACCTCTAACACAAATGGTCTTTCCTAGAATGCTGGAGCCACCTCAAGGGAAGGTAATATCTGTAAATAGTACAGATGAAACATTACTCAGGGTATCTCACTGAAAATATGGAAATGGTAAATAATATGTCACTTTACTTCACCATATTGTATTTCTCATCTTTCTCATAAATAAGTGTAGTGCCAACACTCATAAATATTTCACGAGAATCTTTGAGTTCATTAATTCATGTAATTCCTACCAAGCAAAAGAAAATGTGCTGGTTCTTTTCTAATCCTAAGAGTAAAGATTACACAGATAATACAAAGGCACCTCTTTGGACTAATCACCAAGCTCTCCAAGTTGCTACACACAACTACAAGAAACAAAATTTCCTAATGCCATAGATGTCAAATATCTTGACAGGTGAGATTTATCTATGATGTATCGCATGAAAAATTATAAGAAACATTTTTAAATGATATCCAATGAAAACTTCACTGTCCATAAATTGATGCTCTGACATTAGGCCATAATATCCTTGGATTTTTCTCCTGGATTTATTGATGTATAATTGACAAATAAAAACTGCAAATGTTTAAAGTGTACATTGTCATAAATTGACATACATATACAGCCTGACATATCATTAAACTCACATAGTTATTACATATACTCTTTGAGGAGTGAGAGTATTTAAGATTTACTTTCAGTAAATTTTAAACATATAATACATTATTAGTTACTGTGATTACAATGCAATGTCTATATATATACATAGTAGATATATATGCAACATCAAAGATTATATTTTATCTATCTCTTCATCCACCCATGAACATTTAGTTTAATCCCATGTCTTAACAGCTGTGAATAATGGTGCAGAGAACATGGAAGTGTACATGTCTCTTTAAGATACTATTATTATGCCCATTAGATATGTACTCAGATAAGCGTACAGGAACCTATGGTCACTCTACTTTAATTATTTTGGGAACACTCTTCTGCTTTCCATAGTGGCTGCATTAATTCATACTCCCATGAATGGTGCCTTATTCCCTGTCCTCCACATCCTTTCCAACACTTGTCATCCTTCACCTTTTTGGTAGGAGCTGTTCTAACAGGTGTGAGATGATATTTCATTTTGATTTTCATTTTTTATGATTAGTGATGTTGAGCATTTTCTTCTTATACTTATTGGTCATCTGTAGGCCTTCTCTTGAGAAATGTCTACTCAAGTACTTTGCCTGGTTTTTTAATGAGTCATTGCCTTCATATTATTGAATTGATGGAGTTCCTAGCATGTTTGCATACAATCCCTCACTAGATGCATGCTTTGCAAATATTTTCTACCATTCCTTAAGTTTTCTCTGCACTTGGTTTATTGTTTTTTTCTATTTGGAAAATCTTTATTTAGATACAAGATTCTAAGAGGCCCTGGTACTAAAAATTCAAGCACTACAAGCCTGGGATAAAGAGCAGTTCTGAGTTTACATGCTCCACAAAGGCCAAACTTCCCTGGCCCTGTCTTTGTTTTAGCTTCATAGTAGAGGGATCCAGGGCTGGGACTAGAGTCCTGCCCTGGGCTACACTCAGCCCTCTACTTGCCCCGCCATCAGCTTCTCTTAGAGACACAGATGTGTGTTCACATGTATACACAACCTGAAGAAGTAACTTTGTCCTGCCCACATATGTACACAGAACCTGAAGAAGTAACTTTGTCCTGCCCTTCCTCTGCTCCCAAACTTCCTATGTGGAAAATGGAGGCAGATATAGGTAAGTACTAAAAGTTTCAATTAGAGCTTTTACTCTTGCCAAATAGCCACATTCTGGGTAATATTTGCTATATAATAACATTTTCTATATACACATCCTCCTTTGAAGGGAACACTGTAGGTTACCTGTGACAATAGAGATGACATTTACATCCCATATATCCTTTCTGAAGATGAAATATCCAAGATGGTACCATGTGCACTTAAATTTTGCCCTCCAGGAACTTATTTTAAAACAAGGCTTCAGAAATTTGAGATATCTGACCTACTTTGAGTTTGCTGCATTTTGAAGAGCTTCTATTTTCATAAACAGTTTTCCATATACGTGGGCTAGCCATTGGAATCTTGTGGCACATTTATGCAGACATAATGGATGTCTCTGGAGAAGATTCCAATTTCTTTTCATTTCACAAAAAATGTTATGATCTAACTCTCAATGTTTCTCTGCTCAGTAAATAAAACATCGCCTTCAGGTTCCCTGTGAATGTGTCATTAAAGGGAAAGAACAGAGTTAAACACCTAGCTAATTATAAAGAGCAGTAAATCTCTAAACACTGTGCCTTAATAATAAGGAGAATAATTTAGCAATCCAACAGAAAGCTGCTTTCTCAGCAAGATACTAACATATTAGTTTAGGACCAGGAAATGTACCCCAGTGCTTCTTATCATCTTTATGATTTTGGTATTTATTATTTATAGGCCATATTAAGCACTAGTAGAGAATATTGTAGGACCCACACATTGTTCAGGGGCACATGTAGACTCTATTCCAATAGTGCTGCCCAAATAAATAGGAGCTTGAGAAACATACCTACTGAATTCATTTCAATAAAGTATGTTTGGTATTTCCCAACAGCATGCTATTTTCCAGTTCTTTCCATCCTGCTCAGAATGCTCACAATTCTTCAAACATCTCCCCTTCAGAAACCATAAAGTGGTTTCATATTCCCTGTTACATTTGAGAGAAACTCTGCTTCTTACACAAGCTGACCAATAGCACAATCTACACTCTACACCAATTCAGTTTCTGGGCAATTTTTTCCCTCCCTTCAGTTATGACAGAACTGTGCATCCTGCTTTTGCCCTCCCAAAGCACCAGCAATTGTCAAAACCACCTCCCACCAAGTGGAGATCATTTGGCTCAATTTTCACCCTATGCGTTAAAGTCTCATTTAAACTCATCAGCTTATGCTGGGTAAGTGAAGCAGCTGGGCTGGAGGTCTGCGGGAGTGCAAACCTGCCCCAACAGCTCTGCAGGGCCTGGGCACTGACATCTCATGGGACCACCATGTGAGGTGAAGGCCCAGACTCCATTTAGGTGTCTGTGCACACTGAGTAAATGCAGCGGCTCTGCTGGCAGGCTTGTGGCATGCTAATGTGGCCCAACTCTGCACAGCACTTGACCTGTGACCTCTTGTAGGACAAGCATGTGAGGAGGAACCCCAGAGACTCCCTATACTTGTCTGTGCATACTGAGGAAGCGTGGTGGCTGTGCTGGGACTTAGGCAGAAGCTTTCAGTGCATGACTCTGCCCTGTCTGCCACATTGAAAAAGCTTCTACTGGAAGAGTGAAGAGAATGTGTGGACTATAGCCACTGGCAGGGTTGTGGAGTCAGTCCCACCTACAAGACCCTGGACTCTTGCAGAGTTCAAGCCTGAGGAGTTCATTTAGTTCAACTCAGGCATTATAGCCAGAACCCAGACTGAATCTCAGTAGACTAAGGCTGACCCCTGTGACTAGTCAACTCTGAGCTGTGTGCTACTGCCCATACTGTCTGTAAGAGACAGTAAGTTAATGCCTTGAAGGGCCCTTTTGGGAGATATTTTCTTTTTGCTGCTATTTTTCTTTTTCATTCTTCTTTCTGATCTCTCTCATATTCTTCATTTCTCTACTTTCTTATTGCTGAGTCTGTACAATTTCAGGTTTTTTCTTTACTCAACTGCTATTAGTTTCACAGGAAAATAAAAAGTCTCTCATTTGCCTCTTGCTTCTGGGTAATCCTACTCTTAGTTCCTTCTTTCTTTCTTCCTCCAATCATTACCAATTCCCTGAAGTTTGTGTGTCTCGGTTTCTCCTTTTTCTGTACTATCATAGGAGAGTGAATACAGTTCCTAGTAGTCCTGCTGTTATTAGTCTAGTCTGTTTTGTATTTGCCCCTTCTTTTTTGTCCTCTATCAGTTTCACAGAGTTGTACAATCTTTATATACCCTCTATCCCTATTTCTAATCTCTGCCTTTTATCTCTCTATCCTCTCCCAACTCCATGGTAACTTTTTATTCCTAAAGGGTAACACTGCTATATTGAAGAGCCTGTATGCTGTAAACTTGTTTCTGGTTCGTTATAAATTTTGGCATGTGGTCACATATTTAGATCATGATGTCAAAATTATCAGAACTGTGATTGCCACAGTTTGATATTTCCTATATGGTGTTTTATACTGTTTATAATACTGATTGTATGATTTCAACCAAGGTGATGTGGTTGTTCTATTTAAATACCTTTCATGGTGTGCTAGAGATGAAATGGTTTAAGTGCTATTATAAATCCAGGGAGGACAATCCATGAAGTAAAAATCTCCTAAAGATTCTAAATATGAAGAAGAAAGAGACTTGCAATAAGCACTGCCCTGACATCAGGTCAAGAATTAACCAAAAACTTCATCAACAACAAAAAAATAGAAATACAAAAAAAATTTAAAGCCCAGATACAAACATCATCACAAGGGAATTGGGGGCAAAGGGAAATAGAGCAAACTGAAGCTCAATCACCAGGACTATCTGAACTTGTGACAGAAGAAGATCTAGAAAAAAATGAAATAAAAAATGATTTCTCAGATAACAACAGAGACAATATCTATAGTGAAAAACATGATTAGTAACAGTAAAGAATAAATCAGGAGCATAATCAAATTTAAATTCATGAAAGTAATGGAATCTGTTAAACAGCTTCAAATGGATTTCCAGGAGATGAAAAACTTCAATGCAAGTTTCCAAAATAGGATGAATGAATGTGAAGACCAAATACAAGACATAGAAGACAGGACTGCAAAGGAACAATTTATGGAAAACAGCAAGGGACCATAAGAAATCAATCCACTTGCTATAGGACCATCAAAGAAGAATAACATAAGACTGATTAGAATCACTGAAGAAACATGAGATATTGCAAAATGCATTAAAAATGTTCACAGATGCAATTGCAGAAAACTTCACAAAATAAGGAAAAGAATTTGATATACAGATAAGTGAGGTACATAGGACTCCAAATGGCTGTGATCTAAAACATCTACCCCTAAAAATATAATTAATCAAGATTTCAGAAACCCAACAGAAGAACAAAATATTGCAAGCAGATAAGAAAAAACAAGGTACATATAAAGGAAATCCCATAAGAATCATAGCGAAATTTTCAGTGCAAACATTCAAGTCAAGGAAAGGCTGGGGTGAAGTATTTCAAGCTCTGAAAGAAAACAACCTCCAACTTAGAGTGATGTAAGCTGCAAAACTATCTTTCAAAATCAGTGGAGAAATTAAATATTTCCATGACAAAGAACACCTGAGGAACTTCATGAATACAAAACCCGCAGTACAAAAAGTTCTAAACAATATCCTAGAAAAAGACAACACAATCCCATGAGACCCAGCAGAGTGAACTCACTAGGCAAGGCAAGAAATTGAATGGAAAGGAGGAAAAGTAAAGAATAAAAGAGCCAAGAATAGGAAAACATCATGACAGGGGTAAATCAGTACATATCAGTCTTAACCACTAATGTCAGTGGCCTCAATATACAAAGTAGAAAATAAAGACTGGCTGAATCAATGAAGAAGCAACATACAGCAATATGCTGTATACAAGAAACACACTTAATTCAGAAAGAAATCCACAGATTGAAAGTAAAAGATTGGAAAACAATTCTCCATGCATCAGAAAACTACAAAAGCAGGAGTGGCTAACTTATTTACAGACAAAGTAGATTTCAAACCAAACTAATTAAGGGAGACCAAGAAGGACACTACATTCTCATACAAGGAACAATCCAAGAGGAAGGGGATGACATTCAAATATATATGCACCAAATCCTGGTGCACCCAACTATATAAAACAAATATGAATGAATATGAAAGCCAGATAAGTGCTAATACAATACTAGTAGGGGACCTCAATACCTCACTGTCACAAACAGACAGATCAACTGAACAAAAGAAAAATAATAAAATACTTGAACTGAACCAAAGTTTTGAACAAGTGGATTTAATTGATGCCTACAGAGTATTTCACCCCACAGAGTCAGAATATATGTTCTTCTTAGCTGCTTATGGGTCGTTCTCCAAAACAGGCTATGTGCCAGTGCATACAGCATGATCAAGTAAATGCAAAGGCACCTATATACTGTCAGATCATGGTGTCTTGAAATTGGAGCTGAATAGCAAAAGAAATACCAAGAGCCTCAAAAACACATGGAAATTGAACAGTACTGTCCTGAGCAACAAATGGGTCATAATAGAAATTAAAGAAGACATTAAACAGTTAGAACAATTAAATGATTACACCAGTACAACATACCAGAATCTTTGGGATACAATGAAAGCATTTCTATGAGGGAAATGCATAGCAGGAAATCCCTACACTAGGAAAACAGAGTGAGCTCAAATAACCAAATGCTGAACCTCAAGCTTCTAGCAAAGGAGCAAGACAAACCTAAAGCTCATACAGAGGTGGAAATTAAAAAGATTAAAGCAGAAAATAATGCAGTGGAGACCAAGAGAAAAATACAAAAATAAAAAAAATCAATGAAACAAAGAATTGCCTCTTTGAAAGAATAAACAAAATGAAACAACCCTTTGCCAACCTTATCAAATAAAAGGACCTTTGAAAAGGTTCAAATCTATGTGATCATGAATAGAAGGGGGGAAATCACCACAGTCACAGCAGAAATTTAGAGGATAATAAACACCTACTTTGAGAACCTATACTTCAATAATATGGAAAACACAGAGGAAATGGACAGATTCCTAGACACATATGAACTTCCAAAGTTGAATGAAGAACACATAAAGGTGTTAAATACACAATATCAACCTGTGAAATTAAAAATACAACTAATAACCTACTAACAAACAAAAATCCTGGCCCTGAAGACTTTACTATTGAGTTCTACAAAACTTTTAGAGAAGAGCTAATGCTACTACTTTTCAAACTCTAATGAAATCAAAACAGAAGCAAGACTCTCAATTTCTTTCCTAGAAGCCATCATTAACCTCATTCTAAAAGCAAAGAAAGACCCAACCAAAAAAAGAAAACTACAGGACAATCTCCCTGATGCACATAGATGCAAAAAATTCTCAATAAGATACTGGCAAACAGAATATAGAGGATTATCAAGAAGATCATACGCCCTGACTGTGTGGAATTCATCCCAAGGATGTAAAGATGGTTCAACATAGGTAAAATGATAAATGTAATACACTATATTAGCAAAGTCAAGGATAAAAACATTATGGTCATCTATGTAGATTCAGAAAAAGCATTCGATAAAATCCAACACCAATTCATGATTAAAACCTTACAGAAAATTAGAATAGGTGGTCTTTATCTCAACCTGATAACCTATGTATGAGAAACCAACATCCAACATCATACTAAATGTCAAAAACTGAAACCTTTCACACTAAAGTCAGGAACAACAGAAGGGTGTCAACTATCACTCCTGTTAAATATAGTTGTAGAAACATCCACAGCAATCAGACAGAGAAATAAAAGGAATAACACAGAAGGAAATAAAAGAATAAGAAACTGGAAAGGAAAAAGTTAAAATGTCATTTTTTCTGATGATACAATACTCTATATAGAAGTTCCTAAAATCTCAGCCAAAAGACTGCTAGGCTTACTCACCATATTTAGTAGAATAGCTGGATACCAGGCCAACATTCAAAAATCAATAGACTTTGTATATAGGAAAAACAGACTCACTGAGAGAGAAATCAGGGAATCCATTCCTTTCACAATAGTAACCAAAAAAATGAAATATCTACCAATCAATCTAACAAAGCAGACATAAGATCTCTACTTTGAAAACTACAGCATTCTGAAAAGGGGGATGGAAGAGGATATCAGAAAATGGAAAGACATCCTTTGTTCCTGGCTAGGAAGAACCAATATCATCAAAATGGCCATACTGGGCCTGAGATTTAGCTCAGTGGTTCCAGCGCCTATTTAGCAAGCACAAGGTCCCTGAATCGATCCACAATAACCACATACAACAATACCGGGCATAGTGGCTCACACTCACTGACAATCAGTAACACATACCACAAATGCCAGTGGCTCAAAACTGTAATCCCAGCACTTGGGAGGCAGAGGCAAGAGGATTGCTAAATTCAAGGCTTGCCCGAGCTACATAGTGAGTTCAGGGCCAGCCTGAATTACAAAGCAAGACCCTGTCTCAAAAAAAAAAAAAAAAAAAGCCATACTGCCAAAACTACTACATAGATTCGATGCAATTCCTATTAAAATCCCAACAGCATATTTCACAGAGCTAGAGAAAATAATGCAAAATTCTCCTTGAATAACAACAACAACAAAAACTAGAATAGCAAAAGCAATTCTGGGCATTAAAGACATGGAAGGGGATATCACAATCCCCAACTTGAAACAGTGGTTATTTCCCCCCTTCCATTTATATTTGCATAATTTGAGCCTTTTCCTTCCTTTTTTTTTTTTGATACTACAAAGCCACTATGGTAAAAAGAGCATGGTACTGGCAAAGAAACAGAACCAAGGATTAGTGGAAGACACTAGAAGATGAAGAAACAACTCCAGGTATACTAAGATACCTCATCTTTGACGAAGATGCCAAACACCCTCAGTGGAGGAAAGACAACATCTTTAACAAACGGAAAAACTGAGTTTCAAACTACCAAAGATTAAAACTACATCTATCTCTTTCACCATACAATAAACTGAAAGCAGAGTGGTAAAGAGAACTAAATATGAAAACAGAAATACTAGGGCCGGAGGGTTAGCTCAGTGGTTCCGGCGCCTGCCTCGCAAGCGCAAGGACCTGAGTTCGATCCCCGGTTACCACATATAATGCTGGGCGTGGTGGCTCACGCCTGTAATCCCAGCACTTGGGAGGCAGAGACGGGAGGATTGCTGAGTTTGCGGCGGCTTCCCTGGGCACCATAGTGAGCTCAGGGCCAGCCTGAACTACAAAGCGAGACCCTGTCTCCAAAAAGCAAAAAAAAAAAAAAAAAACAGAAATACTAAACCTGCTGGAAGATAGGTTAGGTAGAACTCTTGGAGACATTGGTATAACAAAAGACTATAAATAAAACATCAGCAGCATAAGAACACTAACAGAAAGAATGAACAATTAGGATCTCATCTTATTAAAAAGCTTCTGCAAAGTAAGAGAAACAGCCAACAGAGTGAAAAGACAACGTACAACATGGGAAAGAATGTTTATCAGCTGTTTTGCAGACAAAAGACTACTAGTACAGTATATAAAGAATTTTTAAAAATCAGCTCCTCCAAATTTAAAGACCCAATTCAAAAAGAGCCATCTGAAATGAACAGATATTTTTCAGATGAAGAAGTAAAGGCAGCAAAGAAACATATGAAGAAATCCTCAGCATTGCTAGGCATTCAAGAGATGCACATGAAAATAATACTGACGTTCTATCTTACTCCACAAAAAAATAGCTGCTATCATGAAATCAACCAAAAACAAATGCTGGTAGGGCTGTGGGGAAAAAGGAACCCTTCTCCCCTGCTGGTGAGAATGTAGCCCAATGCAACCAGTATGGAGATCAGAGAAGAGATTCCTCAAAATCTAGGATTAGAGGGTCACATTTGACCCTGCTAGTCCCCCGCTCGGTATATATATCCAAAAGAAAAGAATCATACTGTAGCAACATATATGTACCCGTATTTATAGCATTACAGTTTGTAATAGCTAAATCTTGGAAACAGCCCAAATGTCCATCCCTTGGAGACTGGATAAAAAAGATGTGGGGTTTTTTAAAATAAAATGCAGTATTACTCTGCCACAAAGAATGATAAATTTGTTAAATTTATAGTCAAATTGATGTACCTTGAGGACATACTCATAAGTGAAATAAATAGGACACAGATGTATAAATACTGTATCATCTCTCAGGTATAAGAAACTGAAAGTGTAAATGAATGCCAAAATGTATGATAAGTAACATGACATATGAAGAAAATGTTCAAAGGGAAAAGAGAAAAGAGAAAAGGGGTAGGGGAAAGTACAGAAAGCAAAGAAAAAAATCAATGGTAAAATAAAAAGGAAATAAAGCTTATGTATATAGGGTGTGGGGGATGTAGGGAGGGCAGGGGAAAGGAGAAAAATGAGAGTCAAGATGTGTCATGTACTGATACAGATTCTTAATGTTGAATGTGATCATAATGTATGTATAAAATATACCAATAAAATGGGCCAGAGATTTATCATCAGAAAAAATGACATTTTAACTTTTTCCTTTCCAGTTTCTTATTCTTTTATTTCCTTCTGTGTTATTCCTTTTATTTCTCTGTCTGATTGCTGTGGATGTTTCTACAACTATATTTAACAGGAGTGATAGTTGACACCCTTCTGTTGTTCCTGACTTTAGTGTGAAAGGTTTCAGTTTTTGACATTTAGTATGATGTTGGATGTTGGTTTCTCATACATAGGTTATCAGGTTGAGATAAAGACCACCTATTCTAATTTTCTGTAAGGTTTTAATCATGAATTGGTGTTGGATTTTATCGAATGCTTTTTCTGAATCTACATAGATGACCATAATGTTTTTATCCTTGACTTTGCTAATATAGTGTATTACATTTATCATTTTACCTATGTTGAACCATCTTTACATCCTTGGGATGAATTCCACACAGTCAGGGCGTATGATCTTCTTGATAATCCTCTATATTCTGTTTGCCAGTATCTTATTGAGAATTTTTTGCATCTATGTGCATCAGGGAGATTGTCCTGTAGTTTTCTTTTTTTGGTTGGGTCTTTCTTTGCTTTTAGAATGAGGTTAATGATGGCTTCTAGGAAAGAAATTGAGAGTCTTGCTTCTGTTTTGATTTCATTAGAGTTTGAAAAGTAGTAGCATTAGCTCTTCTCTAAAAGTTTTGTAGAACTCAATAGTAAAGTCTTCAGGGCCAGGATTTTTGTTTGTTAGTAGGTTATTAGTTGTATTTTTAATTTCACAGGTTGATATTGTGTATTTAACACCTTTATGTGTTCTTCATTCAACTTTGGAAGTTCATATGTGTCTAGGAATCTGTCCATTTCCTCTGTGTTTTCCATATTATTGAAGTATAGGTTCTCAAAGTAGGTGTTTATTATCCTCTAAATTTCTGCTGTGACTGTGGTGATTTCCCCCCTTCTATTCATGATCACATAGATTTGAACCTTTTCAAAGGTCCTTTTATTTGATAAGGTTGGCAAAGGGTTGTTTCATTTTGTTTATTCTTTCAAAGAGGCAATTCTTTGTTTCATTGATTTTTTTTATTTTTGTATTTTTCTCTTGGTCTCCACTGCATTATTTTCTGCTTTAATCTTTTTAATTTCCACCTCTGTATGAGCTTTAGGTTTGTCTTGCTCCTTTGCTAGAAGCTTGAGGTTCAGCATTTGGTTATTTGAGCTCACTCTGTTTTCCTAGTGTAGGGATTTCCTGCTATGCATTTCCCTCATAGAAATGCTTTCATTGTATCCCAAAGATTCTGGTATGTTGTACTGGTGTAATCATTTAATTGTTCTAACTGTTTAATGTCTTCTTTAATTTCTATTATGACCCATTTGTTGCTCAGGACAGTACTGTTCAATTTCCATGTGTTTTTGAGGCTCTTGGTATTTCTTTTGCTATTCAGCTCCAATTTCAAGACACCATGATCTGACAGTATATAGGTGCCTTTGCATTTACTTGATCATGCTGTATGCACTGGCACATAGCCTGTTTTGGAGAACGACCCATAAGCAGCTAAGAAGAACATATATTCTGACTCTGTGGGGTGAAATACTCTGTAGGCATCAATTAAATCCACTTGTTCAAAACTTTGGTTCAGTTCAAGTATTTTATTATTTTTCTTTTGTTCAGTTGATCTGTCTGTTTGTGACAGTGAGGTATTGAGGTCCCCTACTAGTATTGTATTAGCACTTATCTGGCTTTCATATTCATTCATATTTGTTTTATATAGTTGGGTGCACCAGGATTTGGTGCATATATATTTGAATGTCATCCCCTTCCTCTTGGATTGTTCCTTGTATGAGAATGTAGTGTCCTTCTTGGTCTCCCTTAATTAGTTTGGTTTGAAATCTACTTTGTCTGTAAATAAGTTAGCCACTCCTGCTTTTGTAGTTTTCTGATGCATGGAGAATTGTTTTCCAATCTTTTACTTTCAATCTGTGGATTTCTTTCTGAATTAAGTGTGTTTCTTGTATACAGCATATTGCTGTATGTTGCTTCTTCATTGATTCAGCCAGTCTTTATTTTCTACTTTGTATATTGAGGCCACTGACATTAGTGGTTAAGACTGATATGTACTGATTTACCCCTGTCATGATGTTTTCCTATTCTTGGCTCTTTTATTCTTTACTTTTCCTCCTTTCCATTCAATTTCTTGCCTTGCCTAGTGAGTTCACTCTGCTGGGTCTCATGGGATTGTGTTGTCTTTTTCTAGGATATTGTTTAGAACTTTTTGTACTGCGGGTTTTGTATTCATGAAGTTCCTCAGGTGTTCTTTGTCATGGAAATATTTAATTTCTCCACTGATTTTGAAAGATAGTTTTGCAGCTTACATCACTCTAAGTTGGAGGTTGTTTTCTTTCAGAGCTTGAAATACTTCACCCCAGCCTTTCCTTGACTTGAATGTTTGCACTGAAAATTTCGCTATGATTCTTATGGGATTTCCTTTATATGTACCTTGTTTTTTCTTATCTGCTTGCAATATTTTGTTCTTCTGTTGGGTTTCTGAAATCTTGATTAATTATATTTTTAGGGGTAGATGTTTTAGATCACAGCCATTTGGAGTCCTATGTACCTCACTTATCTGTATATCAAATTCTTTTCCTTATTTTGTGAAGTTTTCTGCAATTGCATCTGTGAACATTTTTAATGCATTTTGCAATATCTCATGTTTCTTCAGTGATTCTAATCAGTCTTATGTTATTCTTCTTTGATGGTCCTATAGCAAGTGGATTGATTTCTTATGGTCCCTTGCTGTTTTCCATAAATTGTTCCTTTGCAGTCCTGTCTTCTATGTCTTGTATTTGGTCTTCACATTCATTCATCCTATTTTGGAAACTTGCATTGAAGTTTTTCATCTCCTGGAAATCCATTTGAAGCTGTTTAACAGATTCCATTACTTTCATGAATTTAAATTTGATTATGCTCCTGATTTATTCTTTACTGTTACTAATCATGTTTTTCACTATAGATATTGTCTCTGTTGTTATCTGAGAAATCATTTTTTATTTCATTTTTTTCTAGATCTTCTTCTGTCACAAGTTCAGATAGTCCTGGTGATTGAGCTTCAGTTTGCTCTATTTCCCTTTGCCCCCAATTCCCTTGTGATGATGTTTGTATCTGGGCTTTAAATTTTTTTTGTATTTCTATTTTTTTGTTGTTGATGAAGTTTTTGGTTAATTCTTGACCTGATGTCAGGGCAGTGCTTATTGCAAGTCTCTTTCTTCTTCATATTTAGAATCTTTAGGAGATTTTTACTTCATGGATTGTCCTCCCTGGATTTATAATAGCACTTAAACCATTTCATCTCTAGCACACCATGAAAGGTATTTAAATAGAACAACCACATCACCTTGGTTGAAATCATACAATCAGTATTATAAACAGTATAAAACACCATATAGGAAATATCAAACTGTGGCAATCACAGTTCTGATAATTTTGACATCATGATCTAAATATGTGACCACATGCCAAAATTTATAACGAACCAGAAACAAGTTTACAGCATACAGGCTCTTCAATATAGCAGTGTTACCCTTTAGGAATAAAAAGTTACCATGGAGTTGGGAGAGGATAGAGAGATAAAAGGCAGAGATTAGAAATAGGGATAGAGGGTATATAAAGATTGTACAACTCTGTGAAACTGATAGAGGACAAAAAAGAAGGGGCAAATACAAAACAGACTAGACTAATAACAGCAGGACTACTAGGAACTGTATTCACTCTCCTATGATAGTACAGAAAAAGGAGAAACCGAGACACACAAACTTCAGGGAATTGGTAATGATTGGAGGAAGAAAGAAAGAAGGAACTAAAGAGTAGGATTACCCAGAAGCAAGAGGCAAATGAGAGACTTTTTATTTTCCTGTGAAACTAATAGCAGTTGAGTAAAGAAAAAACCTGAAATTGTACAGACTCAGCAATAAGAAAGTAGAGAAATGAAGAATATGAGAGAGATCAGAAAGAAGAATGAAAAAGAAAAATAGCAGCAAAAAGAAAATATCTCCCAAAAGGGCCCTTCAAGGCATTAACTTACTGTCTCTTACAGACAGTATGGGCAGTAGCACACAGCTCAGAGTTGACTAGTCACAGGGGTCAGCCTTAGTCTACTGAGATTCAGTCTGGGTTCTGGCTATAATGCCTGAGTTGAACTAAATGAACTCCTCAGGCTTGAACTCTGCAAGAGTCCAGGGTCTTGTAGGTGGGACTGACTCCACAACCCTGCCAGTGGCTATAGTCCACACATTCTCTTCACTCTTCCAGTAGAAGCTTTTTCGATGTGGCAGACAGGGCAGAGTCATGCACTGAAAGCTTCTGCCTAAGTCCCAGCACAGCCACCACGCTTCCTCAGTATGCACAGACAAGTATAGGGAGTCTCTGGGGTTCCTCCTCACATGCTTGTCCTACAAGAGGTCACAGGTCAAGTGCTGTGCAGAGTTGGGCCACATTAGCATGCCACAAGCCTGCCAGCAGAGCCGCTGCATTTACTCAGTGTGCACAGACACCTAAATGGAGTCTGGGCCTTCACCTCACATGGTGGTCCCATGAGATGTCAGTGCCCAGGCCCTGCAGAGCTGTTGGGGCAGGTTTGCACTCCCGCAGACCTCCAGCCCAGCTGCTTCACTTACCCAGCATAAGCTGATGAGTTTAAATGAGACTTTAACGCATAGGGTGAAAATTGAGCCAAATGATCTCCACTTGGTGGGAGGTGGTTTTGACAATTGCTGGTGCTTTGGGAGGGCAAAAGCAGGATGCACAGTTCTGTCATAACTGAAGGGAGGGAAAAAATTGCCCAGAAACTGAATTGGTGTAGAGTGTAGATTGTGCTATTGGTCAGCTTGTGTAAGAAGCAGAGTTTCTCTCAAATGTAACAGGGAATATGAAACCACTTTATGGTTTCTGAAGGGGAGATGTTTGAAGAATTGTGAGCATTCTGAGCAGGATGGAAAGAACTGGAAAATAGCATGCTGTTGGGAAATACCAAACATACTTTATTGAAATGAATTCAGTAGGTATGTTTCTCAAGCTCCTATTTATTTGGGCAGCACTATTGGAATAGAGTCTACATGTGCCCCTGAACAATGTGTGGGTCCTACAATATTCTCTACTAGTGCTTAATATGGCCTATAAATAATAAATACCAAAATCATAAAGATGATAAGAAGCACTGGGGTACATTTCCTGGTCCTAAACTAATATGTTAGTATCTTGCTGAGAAAGCAGCTTTCTGTTGGATTACTAAATTATTCTCCTTATTATTAAGGCACAGTGTTTAGAGATTTACTGCTCTTTATAATTAGCTAGGTGTTTAACTCTGTTCTTTCCCTTTAATGACACATTCACAGGGAACCTGAAGGCGATGTTTTATTTACTGAGCAGAGAAACATTGAGAGTTAGATCATAACATTTTTTGTGAAATGAAAAGAAATTGGAATCTTCTCCAGAGACATCCATTATGTCTGCATAAATGTGCCACAAGATTCCAATGGCTAGCCCACGTATATGGAAAACTGTTTATGAAAATAGAAGCTCTTCAAAATGCAGCAAACTCAAAGTAGGTCAGATATCTCAAATTTCTGAAGCCTTGTTTTAAAATAAGTTCCTGGAGGGCAAAATTTAAGTGCACATGGTACCATCTTGGATATTTCATCTTCAGAAAGGATATATGGGATGTAAATGTCATCTCTATTGTCACAGGTAACCTACAGTGTTCCCTTCAAAGGAGGATGTGTATATAGAAAATGTTATTATATAGCAAATATTACCCAGAATGTGGCTATTTGGCAAGAGTAAAAGCTCTAATTGAAACTTTTAGTACTTACCTATATCTGCCTCCATTTTCCACATAGGAAGTTTGGGAGCAGAGGAAGGGCAGGACAAAGTTACTTCTTCAGGTTCTGTGTACATATGTGGGCAGGACAAAGTTACTTCTTCAGGTTGTGTATACATGTGAACACACATCTGTGTCTCTAAGAGAAGCTGATGGCGGGGCAAGTAGAGGGCTGAGTGTAGCCCAGGGCAGGACTCTAGTCCCAGCCCTGGATCCCTCTACTATGAAGCTAAAACAAAGACAGGGCCAGGGAAGTTTGGCCTTTGTGGAGCATGTAAACTCAGAACTGCTCTTTATCCCAGGCTTGTAGTGCTTGAATTTTTAGTACCAGGGCCTCTTAGAATCTTGTATCTAAATAAAGATTTTCCAAATAGAAAAAAACAATAAACCAAGTGCAGAGAAAACTTAAGGAATGGTAGAAAATATTTGCAAAGCATGCATCTAGTGAGGGATTGTATGCAAACATGCTAGGAACTCCATCAATTCAATAATATGAAGGCAATGACTCATTAAAAAACCAGGCAAAGTACTTGAGTAGACATTTCTCAAGAGAAGGCCTACAGATGACCAATAAGTATAAGAAGAAAATGCTCAACATCACTAATCATAAAAAATGAAAATCAAAATGAAATATCATCTCACACCTGTTAGAACAGCTCCTACCAAAAAGGTGAAGGATGACAAGTGTTGGAAAGGATGTGGAGGACAGGGAATAAGGCACCATTCATGGGAGTATGAATTAATGCAGCCACTATGGAAAGCAGAAGAGTGTTCCCAAAATAATTAAAGTAGAGTGACCATAGGTTCCTGTACGCTTATCTGAGTACATATCTAATGGGCATAATAATAGTATCTTAAAGAGACATGTACACTTCCATGTTCTCTGCACCATTATTCACAGCTGTTAAGACATGGGATTAAACTAAATGTTCATGGGTGGATGAAGAGATAGATAAAATATAATCTTTGATGTTGCATATATATCTACTATGTATATATATAGACATTGCATTGTAATCACAGTAACTAATAATGTATTATATGTTTAAAATTTACTGAAAGTAAATCTTAAATACTCTCACTCCTCAAAGAGTATATGTAATAACTATGTGAGTTTAATGATATGTCAGGCTGTATATGTATGTCAATTTATGACAATGTACACTTTAAACATTTGCAGTTTTTATTTGTCAATTATACATCAATAAATCCAGGAGAAAAATCCAAGGATATTATGGCCTAATGTCAGAGCATCAATTTATGGACAGTGAAGTTTTCATTGGATATCATTTAAAAATGTTTCTTATAATTTTTCATGCGATACATCATAGATAAATCTCACCTGTCAAGATATTTGACATCTATGGCATTAGGAAATTTTGTTTCTTGTAGTTGTGTGTAGCAACTTGGAGAGCTTGGTGATTAGTCCAAAGAGGTGCCTTTGTATTATCTGTGTAATCTTTACTCTTAGGATTAGAAAAGAACCAGCACATTTTCTTTTGCTTGGTAGGAATTACATGAATTAATGAACTCAAAGATTCTCGTGAAATATTTATGAGTGTTGGCACTACACTTATTTATGAGAAAGATGAGAAATACAATATGGTGAAGTAAAGTGACATATTATTTACCATTTCCATATTTTCAGTGAGATACCCTGAGTAATGTTTCATCTGTACTATTTACAGATATTACCTTCCCTTGAGGTGGCTCCAGCATTCTAGGAAAGACCATTTGTGTTAGAGGTGACATTGCTCTCTCTTTTGGAACGTGTACTTGGCGTGGAATTCATTAGCCAGACAGGTGCTTATGTCACTGTCAGATTGCAGCTGCTAATTTTTTTCTGCTTATGAGAATAATCTAAGCTATTAGACATTAATAAGTAGTATGTAACTTCTTACAACCCTGTACTTAGATGGCTTAAAAGAAACAGCAGCCATTATTTCAAGGATAACTTACTATTGCTGTGTTCTTGGTATAAACTGAAACTGTCATGAGTTTACAGGTAACAGATGCATATATTAACAACACTGAAAATGTTTTATCAACATGGAAAACAATTAGAGCTGCTTATGAGAAAGGAAATTATTAAATAACCAGTGTAGGGGTTGTTGTTTAAGAATGAAAAAAAAATCAGAGGGATAACTATAAGTTATCTTTAAAACTGAGAGATTTATGTATAAATAAGACTGACAAACACAGAAGCCAAAACAAAGGCATTATGGGGATAATGTAGCACTACAGTTGAGAAATTAGCACTATATGCAAGACAAAACAAAAATACAAACCTATATGCAAAGTTAAGACAAATTGGAAATATAAACCTCCACAAGGAAGATAAGAAGAGGTATAATTAGGGGAGAAGCTATTATCAATTTTAAATGGCGATGGTACACCATAGTGGAAACCTTGGACAGAGCTGGAGAGAAGCTTCAAAGCTTTCAGACTGCTCATCCCAGAAGCGGGGACCTTGGAGCACAGCAGGACCCCATGAATTGCCTCATGAGTGACAGACACTCTTAGGACCTCTGCCCATGTTCCTTTCTTTCTTTCTTTTAGTGAGTTGAGTTTACTGGTACATTTTAGGAGTACCTTATGGTCCTATTCTTCATTGGCAATTTGTACATGGACATAATATATTTTGATTCTCATTTTTCCCATTCCCCTGCTCTCCCTCAACCTCTACCCCCTATATACATAAGCTTTGTTTCCATTTTTCCTTTTTATCATCACATTTTTTCTTTTCCTTTTTTACTTTCCCCTGCCCCTACCCAAGTACCCTTTTCTCTTGGAACATTTTCTTCCTATTTCATAATACTTATCCATACATTTTGGACATTATTTATACCTTCAGTTTCTCACACTAAAGAAATGATATGGTATTTACACATGCCTGTCCTATTTATTTCACTTATTAGTATGTCCTCAAAGTATGTCCATTTGAATATGAATGATTCAAAGTTATCATTCTTTATGGTAAAGTAATACTCCATTTTATTAAAAAAACAAATCTTTTTTGTCCAGTCTTCAGTTGGTGGGCATTTGGGTTGTTTCCAACATTTAGTTATCACAAAATGAGCTGCCATAAACATGAGTGCACATATGTCTCTGTGATATGATTCTTTTAATTCTTTTGAGTATATTCCTAGAAAGGGAATAGCAGGGTCAAATGGGACCTCTAATCCTAGTTTTCTGAAGAATTTCCACACTTATTTCCACAGTGGATGCACAAGTCTATATTCCCACCAAGAGTGGAGAAGGATTCCTTTCTTGCCACAATCTCGCCAGCATTTCTTGCTGGTTAATTTTGCAATAGCAGTCATTCTTTGTGGAGTGAGATGAAATTTCAGTCTTGTTTTCATCTTCAGCTCTCAAATGACCAGTGATGTTGTGCATTTCTTCATATGCTTCTTGGCTGCTTTTACTTCTTCTGAGAAGTGTCTGTTCATTTCAGGTGCCCATTTTTGAATTGGATCTTTAAATTTTGGGGACTGATTTTTTAAAGCTCTTTATATATTATAGAGAGTAGCCCTTTGTCTCAGAAACGACTAGTAAAGATTTTTTCCCATCTTGTTAGTGTCTTTTAGCTGTGCCACTGGGTTCTTTTACTGTGCAGAAGCTTTTTAACAGGATTAAGGCCAATTTGTTGATTCTTTCTGCTAGTTCTTTACTATGGAAGTTTTGTTCATAAAGACTCTCCCTAAGTGAATGTCTCCAAGAGTTTTTTCCTAACCTGCTTTCCAGCAGGCTTAGTGTTTCTGTTTTAATGTTTACGTTTCTAATCCATTGTGATTTTTAGTTTAGTATATGGTGAAAGAGATAGGTCTAGCTTTAGTTTTTGGCAGGTGAAAGCCCAGTTTTTCCAGCACCATTTGTTAAAGAGGCTGTCTTTCCTCCATTGAGGACGTTTGGTTCCTTTTTCAAAGAAAAGAAAAGGTGGCTTAGTGTATCTTGAGTTGTTTCTGGATTCTTCTAATCTATTCCACTGGTCCTCAGGTCTGTTACTTTGCCAGTACCATGCAGTTTTTATCACAGTGACTTTATAGTACAGTTTTTTTGGGGGATCATAATGCCCCCCACCAAGTCCTTGTTGCTTAGAATTGCTTTTGCTATTCTATATTCTAGGTCTCTTGTGATTCCAGATGAATTTTTGATTATTTTCTCTAGATCTGTGAAGTATGGTGCTGGGATTTCAATTGGAATTGCATTGAATCCGTATAGTAGTTGTGAGAGTATAGTTATTTTGATGATGTTGGTTCTTCCTACCCAGGAACAAGGGATGTCTTTCCATTTTCTGATATCCTCTTTGATCTCCTTTTTCAGAATGCTATGGTTTTCAGAATAGAGGTATTTTACCTCCTATGTTAGAGTAATTACTAAATATTTCATTTTTTTGGCTATTGTGAAAGAGATTGACCCCCCCCCAATTTCTCCCTCGGCGAGTCTATTATTTGTGTATACAAGGGCTATTGATTTTTCCGCATTGATCTTGTAGCCAGCAACACTACTAAATTTGGCAATTAAGTGTAGCAGTCTTTTGGCTGAGTTTTCAGGATCTTCTATGTAGAGTATCATGTCATCAGTGAATAAAGACAGTTTAATTTCTCCCTTTCTTGTCCTTATTCCTTTTATTTCTTTCTCTTGCCTAAGTGCTATCTATGGCTAATGTTTCTAGTACTCTATTGAACAGAAGTGTTGAGAGTGGGCATCCTTGTCTTGTTCTTGATCTTAATGTGAAAGTTTCAGTTTTTGACCATTTAGAATGATGCTGACTGTTGGTTTCTCATAAATAGCTTTTATTAGTTTGAGGTAAAGTCTGTCTATTTCAATTTTGGGGGGTACGATTTTGATCATGAATTGGTGTTGGATTTTCTCAAATTCTTTTTCTGTCTCTACTGAGATGTCCATATGGTTATTGTCCTTAAGTCTGTTAATATAGTGTATTATGTTTATTGACTTATGTATGTTAAATCACCATTGCATTCCTGGAGTGAATCCAACTTGGTCAGGGTGTATGATTTTCTTGATGATTTTCTGTATTCGTGAGTATTTTATTGAGAATTTTTGCATCAATGTTCATTAGAGAGATTGGCTTGTAGTTCTTTCTGCTTGAGTCTTTCTGCTTTTGCAATCAAGGTAATGGTTGCTTCCAGGAGTGAGTTTGTGTGTACTGCTTCCCTTTCAATTTCATTAAAGTGTTTCAGAAGTAGTGGCATTAACTCTTCTTACCTCATCTTTTTTAATTGAATACTTTATTGGTACATTTTATATACACATCATGATCACACTCAACATTGAGAATTTGTAACAGTATCTGACATGACTTAATTCTATTTTTTTCCATTCCCCTTCCTACCCTACAATGCCCCTGCTCCCTATTTACATATGCTTTGCTTCCTTTTTTTCACCGTCACATTTTTTTCTTTCCCCTAGTTATTTACACTTACATCTTGTCATCTTTATCCACTCTCCAATTGATTGGCATTTGGGCTGTTTCCAAGATTTAGCTATTACAAACTGAGCTGCTATCAATATGGGTACACATATGTCACTGGGTCATGATGCTTTTACTTCTTTCATCCATCTACCCAGCAGAGAAATAACATGGTCAGATCAAATATCTAATCCTAGTTTTTGAGAAACCTTCATACTGATCTCCACAATGGTTGCACCAGGCTACATTCCTACCAACAGTGGACATGGGTTCCTTTCTCCCCACAGCCCAGGCAGCGTTTGTTATTGGTTGATTTCTTGGTAGCAGTCATTCTTTCTTGAGTAAATGAAATCTCAGTGTTGTTTTCCTCTGCATCTCTTGATGATGAACATTTTTTCATTTCTTTTTTTTGCTGCTTTTACTTCCTCATCTGAAAAATGTCATTCATATCATAT
>PVIC010024349.1:0-26086 GCA_004025085.1 Thryonomys swinderianus | reverse complement strand
TGTGTGTATATATATATATATATATATATATATATATATATATGGGATAATAAAATATATTTTTCTGTGACTGGCTTATTTTATTTACCAATATTGCCAAGGTTCATATGCATTGTTGCACACTGCAGAATGTTATTATTTTTAAACCAAACTATGTGTATATTTTGTAAAGATGGCTTCTCATTTTAAAAAGGTAAATGTGTCCATTGAAAAAAACAGTTTCTCATTATTGCCTAAGAGAAAATGAACGTAAAAGGTGGAGCCTCCAATTGCAGATATCAGGTATGTCCTTAGTCTCTGTCAGTATCCAAATGCCCAAGCTATTGGGATTGGAAAGACGCTGGACATTTCCAAAGAAGTCCTCACTCAGCCTCCTGAACTGCACGCTACAATGGTTCTGCAGTTTGATGGCACTAGAAAAAAAAAGAATCCTTTTCTTTCCATGTTTAAAATATAACTTCAAGCTGCAAGTGATGGTCAGATTATTTTAGAGACTGATTCAGATTCATTGACTTTGATATCCAGGTTCATTGACATTCAGAGTCAATGACAAAAGACTTCTGCTCCACAAGTCCTGTCCCTCAATCCTGACTTCTATAATTGAGAATAACTTTTCTCTGTTAGTCATTGTCTTCTGGTATCTTGTTTTTCAAATAATAATCCTTAGTACTCTGATTTTAAAAGTAAAACATGCAAATTCTTTTAAATTTATATTAAGCTGATGAAAACATTATAACTATTTTCATATCTATGTAGATAAACCTTTACATTTAAACATAGGTTAAATTTGGATTTATGTTTGCTTTCATTATGTATTAAGGAACATTATTTTTATCTCTACCATAGAGATTTAAATGTTTACATTTAATTGTTTTGCAATTAAATTGAATAATCTAAATAACATCAAGTCAATATTCCGATTGTCTATGAAGTGATGAAGGTGGAGAACAGGTTAAATTGCAAAAAGCACATTTCAAATATTAACAATTCCTAAAACACACACTTTAAAAGAATAAGATTTACATTCTCTGACATAGCGTGTAGACCTCAGCACCTTACTCTCAGTTTATTCTTCATTAATAAGGGGTATAACCATTACAATCCAATAATTTATCATATGGATAAAATTTGATACAACTTTAGAATTGCAAAAAATATTGACACACCATTCAATCACATATGTAAAATGATGTATTTTATTAGGTAAGTTCCCCAAAAGTGAAATGCTATTATATCAATGTAATGGGAACACAGGTAACACAGACAAGATTTGACTTTTAAAACTAGTAAACCATCTTTCATTTGTATGATATCACTAATTCATTTAATTAACAGCCAATTACCACTATGTCTAGTAAGGAACTCAAGTTAAACCTTAGACAAATTTTGGAAAAAAAACTTTGTAAAAATCACAGTCATGGATTTCTATCTGCTAGCAAAGAAGATAAAGCTCAAGAAAATGTAAACATAATCAAAGTTTCATTACCATGTAAAAGTATCTAGTAATCAATATCAATGACAAAATTAACTTGGATCGCATATTCAGTACCATTTTAAACCTGAATGCTGGGATTTACTAAAGGAGAGGTTTTTCAAACTATGATAAACAAATCACAAAAGCAAATATTACTGATTTTGGCGTAGGGTTTCCCCCACCTTTCCGTCCTCCCCTTTGGTCCTTGGGGGATTACAGTGAGAGTTTCACAAACATTGTATCTCTTGAGTTATATTTGAAGAAAAAGTTAGACAGTCCTGGATAAAGGGCTGCGAGGCAGTGCACAGCCTTTCTCTCTTCTGCTGCAGGCACCTAGTTTTATGGCAGGTGCCTTTATTCGCCGTTCTTTCAGCCAGGCGCTGGTTAAATCAGGCTTCCCTGCACAGCATAATGCAATTTTACCTTCAATAAAATGTTAATACTTTTATACTTCTGAATTTCTTTATTTCATTAACTGAGGTTCCCAATTCTGCCTAGTGTTTTATTTAACAACTTAATAAAATGTGTGAGTTTTTTTTTTCCTTAGAATGGGCTTTAGGGAACAATTTCTTCTGTTTCCTAAGGAAATGCTTTATGATCCAATAAGAATTATTGCTAAGTTGTGTTCATTCTTCAGAGAAAGAACACGCAGCTTAGTTTAATGTAGAATTTAATTATTGCTAACATTAATATGCGATGACCACTAAGAGAATCAATCACTGAACAAATAAACCACAGTAATAGTTCAACCGCCTTAAAATAGAGCATGCTGCGAGTTTTGGCTGTACAGTTACAGTGCCCGTGCTGTTTTCTTTTCCTTTTTTAATCCCCCATTTTCTCACTTCTCTAGCTTTATTTTATTATTTCCTAGAGCAATTTCTGTACTCCTTTTCTTCCACCTTGAGAATATGTCTTTGAAAATTCAAACTCTAGCTTGATATACCATTTAGGTCACTGTTCTAAGTTCTATTGAATTTAATCATGGGGTCACTTGAACCAATTGGCTTTGCTGTTTCTAATCTACTAACTGCACATTTTCTCTAAGATTGGATAGGACCAGTCCTATTAGGATTTCTGACACAGAAGGTCAATAATTCTTTATTTCATCCATAATTTTGTATTTTATTGTCCTACTCCTCTCAAAAGTTTCACAGTTTTTTGTGGAGAAAATGAAATCTCCTATCGCTAAACTAGATTGCTATTTTCTTGTCTTCTGTATGCTATCATGGGACTTATTATTCTTTTCAATTTCAAGTTTCCAATCGATCACTTCACTTTTTACATGTTCACTGACATTTAGACAAAGGATTATAATATAATGCATATTCGTTTCTACGTCACAGAATTTTAAGTTATCTGATTATGTTAACTTTTAAGATCTTAAATAATTGGAGGTAGAACCAGGACCTCCCCTGCGCTTCGTGCTGGCGGCTGGCAGCACCGTCTTCCACGCCACGTCCAACCGAGGCACGGCCCGCCCCCTTCCCGGTGCTGCTTGGGTTTCTATATTCAGAGGAGGTTCAGATTGGCGCGGAAACAGTCGTGACCACCCTGTATACTGGTCAGAAACATGCTGTCCCAGCCTGGGAAGCACACTGTGTGGAGTTTCTCACCAAACACCTCAGAGCAGATAATGCCTTTATGTCACTTACTCAGGCGCAACGATGTGATGAACCTCAGCCTGCACGTCTCTGTCTAGACACAATTGACAAAAGCACCGTGGATGCAGTCAGCACAGAAGGGTTTACGGGCATCGTATTGACACACTCTGTGCAGCTCTAGAGAGAGACACACTCAACATTCGAGAAAGTCGACTTTTTGGAGGTGTTGTACGCTGGGCAGAGGTGGAATGTCACAGACAACAACTGCCAGTGACTTTTGGAAACAAAGTTCTAGGAAGCGCACTTCCTTGAATTCTCTTCCCCCTGATGACAACCGAGGAGTCAGCAGCAGGTCCTGCTCAGTCTGGCATCTTAGCAGACCGTGAAGTGGTGAAGCACCTTCTGCGTTTCACTGTGTGCCCAAGCCCCGTGTGGAGTACACTGACGGTCCACGGTGCCGCCTGCGGGGCAAGGAGTTCAGTGGCTACGGGTTCCAGCAGGTGCACACTCGCTGGGGCCACAGTGGGGCCAGCGACCGGATCAGGTTCACAGTTAATAGCAGAATTTCCATCGTTGGGTTGGGCTTATATGGATCTGTTCATGATCCCACGGCTTATCAAGTGAATATACAGATCATCAAATATGGAAGAAAAAAAACCAGACCCTGGGACAAAACGATACCGGATTGAGTTGTGACCGGACTGCTAACACTTTCAGAGTGATGTGTAAGGAGCCTGTAGAGTCCCTGCCTCACGTGTGCTACACAGGATGAGCAACACTTGAAGGTCCAGATTCCCACCGTGGTACAAAGGGCTTGAAGAAAGTTGGGCATGAGACACCTGCTGCCAGCAAGACTGTTTTCTTCTCCTGTAGTTCCCCTGGCAATAATAATGGCACTTCCATAGACGATGGACAGATACCAGAAATAAGATTTTATACATAGTGTCATAGTACACCTTGGCTAAATAGGACCTCCCACACAATCTAGACTCAAACATACATAACTGGACACAAAGAAGAGTTTGAGTGTCATGAAAATGATCGGAAGATAAGAAACATTTTAGTTTCTTAGAAGAAATCGATGCTTATTTAAATCTCTGCATGATTTAAAGGCAGATTTTCCACTTTTTTGTCACATTGGGAGAAAAGAACTGGATTTATTTGTGTTACAAAAAGAGCAACTGTTCCAGTGGCTTCTTGTACATTTTGTAGATCATCTGACTCATGGTCTTTCAATAGTTTTGGAATTGAAAGATTCGTGTTACACATAGCCAGTTTGGCTTCTTTATTTTTAACTTTTTTAAAAAATTGAATTCTTGCCGGGCGTGGTGGCTCACGCCTGTAATCCCAGCACTCGGGAGGCAGAGACAGGAGGATTGCTGAGTTCGAGGCTTGCCTGGACTACATAGTGAGCTCAGGGCCAGCCTGAACTACAAAGTGAGACCCTGTCTCAAAAAAAATTGAATTCTTTATTGGTACAATTTATATACATCTCACAATCACATATAACATTGGGGAATTTGTACCAGTATATGACACAAGTTAATTCTCATTTTTACCCACATCCCTACCCACGCACACCTCCCAACCCCTATATACCTGCTCTTTTATTTTCTTTCTGAATCATATTTATTCCTTCCCCTCATTACATTCCCTCACCAAATTTCCTATGGAAATTTCCCACTCTATAAAAGCTGTCATACTTTCTAGAGTTCATTTGCATCTACAGGTGTTCATGTCAAAGAGAAGATCCGGAATTTGCCTGTAATATATTTATTTCACTTATTAGTATATCCTCCAGGTGTCTCCATTTGCACATAAATGAATCAATCTTGTCATTCTTTATGGTAGAATAATACTCCATTTTATTTTTTTAAAAATCCACATCTTCTTTATCCAGTCTCGTTGATGGGCATTTGGGTTGTTTCCAAGATTGAGCTATCATGAACTGAGCTGCTATGTACAAGGGTGTACATCTGTCTTTCCAGTATGATTTTTTAAAATTCTTTTGGGTATATTTCTAGCAGAAGGATAGCAGAGTCAAATGGGACCCCTAGTCCTAGTTTTCTGAGAAATCTCCACATGTATCTCCACAATGGTTGCACAAGTCTGCAATCCCACCAAGAATGGAGAAGGGTTCCTTTCTCCCCACAGCCACGCCAGCATTTATTGTTGGTTGATTCTGTGATAGCGGCCATTCTTTGTGGAGTGAGATGAAATCTCAGTGTTGTTTTCATTTGCATCTCTCGAATGACCAGTGATGCTGAACATTTCTTCATATGTTTCTTGGCTGCTTTAACTTGTGCCTCTGAGAAGTGTCTGTTCATTTCAGATGCCCATTTTTGAGTTGGGTCTTTAAACTTGGGGAGACTGATCTGTTTGAGTTCTTTATATATTGTAGATAATAGTTCTTTGTCTGACAAACAGCTAGCAAAGATTTTTTTTTCCCATGTTGTTGGTTGTCTTCTAGTAGTTCCAGTGACTTCTTTTGCTGTGCAGAAGCTTTTTTTCAATAGGATGAGATCCCATTTGTTGATTCTTTCTGCTAGTTCTTGTGCTATAGCTTTATTTTTAACTTTTGAAAGTAGATGGATCAGTATTCCTGCAGAATTCCTATTAACTCAAAATAATGTCAGAAACTTAGAAAAACTGTGTTTATATTTAAACTTTTAAAATAGCTGCTTACTAACTTTTGGAGTGATGCTAAAAATAGACCTAATACATGCCCAAGAAAATTGTCAATGCATTTATGGAGAAAAATATTTTGTAATAGTATAGTAATGCATTACATAGTATAGTTTTCAAACTCCACATGGATTTTGTATACATCCACAATGCAAATATAGCAAATCTCTAACGGTGTCACTTAAGCCTAGATCTTTAGTATTCAACTCTATTACCCTACCCACCTGTCTGGATGGGGTGTTGTTTCTGAGTCCCAAGACTGAGCTGATGGTGGGACTGATGATTGTTTCAAAATACCACTTCAATATTATGATCATGCTACACATCAAGACATAGAACATGGTTACTGACATTTCTAACAGCTACTTTGAAATTATAAAGCCATCCAACAGTCACTCCTGCCAAAAAGTATGCTTGCTGTCACGCAGACCTATTCTAGTAAAATATGTTTAATATTTTGACCTCATGAATGAGACCAAGACATTTTTATTAGGAGACAGGAAATATATATGAGAGAGTGACATTTATACACTTTTATATATAGCAGATTTTTAAAATATAAATAACTTTTCCCTTGAAAGTGATGATCTTAAGCTTGTGCAATTAAATTTAAAGTATGTCAGGTATTTGTGGAAGATGACAAACAATTCAAGTATCACATTTTTTCTAAATAGGAAATAGAAGTTTTTCATCAAAAGTACTATTTCATTGTATATTTTCAAGAAAGGACTGTGAAGTGTTTGTAGCCAAGGTCTCTTGAATTGGGAATACCTGTGGAATATGTGGCTGTGGTTAAAGATTAACTAGCAAATATTCAGTAGTAACCATTACCAAACAGTACTTCTGCCTTTAAAAGCATGGTATGCCAGAGTTAGTAAGGAGTTGAAGGTTTGAGGCATTTCACATGCCTTCCATGTTCTACTGAATAGTGGCAACTGAAAGTAGGTATAAGAAACAACTCTACTGACACCGGGAAATCACCTGGAATTTTACAGAAATAAATGTATATTATCCTTTAGAAAAGATTTTTTAAAATTTGCTGAGATGCTTTTATTTGCATATTTATTCATCACGTTTATACACGTATTTTAATTCTCATTTTTGTTACACTGATTTTTTTTTAATTTTTTGAGACAGGGTCTCGTTTTGTAGTTCAGGCTGGCCCTCAGCTCACTATGTAGCCCAGGCAAGCCTCGAACTCAGCAATCCTCCTGCCTCTGCCTCCTGAGTGCTGGGGTTACAGGCGCGAGCCACCATGCCCAATATCTTATCATTGTATATGGTTACCCAGATCGAACTCAGGACCTTGCGCTTGCGAGGCAGGTGCCAGAACCACTGAGCTAAATCTCCGGCCCTGTTACATTGATACTTGCTACAAGTGCACCCATCTCTCTCTATGACAATTTTCACTTAATATTTGATGTCACTGAAGTCTTATATTATACATATTATACATTAGTTGGTATATTTACCAAGAATTATATTGTATATTCATATTATATAAAATTTATTTCTCAAGAAAAATATATATGCATGCCATATGTCACTAAAATTTTAGATTGTATGGAAATAAATTGGTGCACACACATCTACCTAACGTTAAACCTCAGGTATTGCTTTAATATAAAATAATTGGAAATATGGTATAATTATGATAAATATTTGATTACTTTATTCCTGTATATGTATCCAAAAAAAAAATGAAAAACGCTACTTGAAATTAAAATATTTTCAATTTAGAGGTTAGTAAAATATTTTGTATGTGTTTCAAAAAATTTCAGTTCAATAACTATATACACACATAATAAACCATATTCATCTGCTAGGATTATAGACTCTTCAAAGATTACATAATTAGTTCAAATTTAATTTGACCTTATAAATGCAATATTGTAATAGGAAAATGACTACCTGAAAGAAAAATTAGAGAAATAAAAATAATTAATTTAATTATCCCCTGATATTCTTCTTCCCCTTTCCTTCTATAAAGTTATTTAAAATACCAATAATATAACTGGTTCTTTGTAATTTGTATGGATTTTAATTAAATTAATTTTAATTGATAAATAACTATTTCAACAATCTCACCATATTTTGATATTTCTTTGCAATTATTTTTTTCTTTCATACTATATTTTCATAAATATGATTTTACTTCTTTCCCCTCAATGTCTCATTATCTTTTAATTCATCTAAAGGTTTTGCTTTTTAGTATAGTTTCAACTCTGAGCCTTCAAATATCACACACATACGGAAATATATGTATGTGAGAAATTAATAAAATTTTCTCTGAAGAAAGTCGAGTACCACTGGCCCAGAAATTCCTTGCCTTGAAATCGCAGAATACTGAGGAAACAGATGGAAGGAAGGAAGGTCTGAGACCACGGTAGAGGCTCCAGTCTGGAAGATCATTTGTTCTAAGCGATTATCTTTTTTATGGAGGCTGCTAAGATGTGTCAAATTATACGAATGTAAAGATCTATATTATCTTTAAAAGATAATTGTAATAGTTACGATCACATAAATACTAATTGGGCAATCTAATTTAAAACTCTGACATATACTAAATACTTTGAGTCCATTCATTTGTCATTAATAAATGTTAATAATTTTAAATAAATAGGTTATAAAAATGTTATGAAAATGATAAGCCCCAAAGTCATCCATTTGTGATCATTTGAACCTTTCATCTAGCTTCCCTTGTTAAAAACAAAACAAAACAAAAAACTCCTGGCCTGTATAAGAATCTCTGTGGTAATGTCATATTCTTTGTGATTTTAGAAGTACAGAAAACAATGACATATACTGCCTGTTTTCCTAATTTTATCATTAGCTTGTCTTTCTTCCTTATATCTTTTGTTTTATTTATTTATTTATTTATTTGTTTGTTTGTTTGTTTGTTTGTTTGTTTATTTATTTATTTATTTATTGAGACAGGGTCTCGCTTTGCAGTTCAGGCTGGCCCTGAGCTCACTATGTTGCCCAGGCAAGCCTCCAACTCAGCAATCCTCTTGTCTCTGCCTCCTGAGTGCTGGGATTACAGACGTGAGCCACCACGCCCGGCACTATCTTTTGTCTTATTTTAATTGATATTATTGGTATATTTTATAAGTACATTATGATCACATTCAACATTAATGGTTTGTACCAGTACATAATATATCTTTATTCTCATTTTTTGTGGTACTGGAGATCAAACTTGGGACCTTGTGTTTCCAAGTAGGTGCAGTATGACTTGAGCTAAATCCCTGGCCCTCTCCCCTTTATCTTTTATAACATTTTTTTTTTTTTTAGACAGGGTCTCACCTTGTAGTTCAGGCTATCCCTGAGCTCATTATGTAGGCCAGGCAAACCTGGAATTCAGCAATCCTCCTGCCTCTGTCTCCTGAGTGCTGGGATTACAGATGTGAGCCACGATGCCCAGCACTGTGGTGTGTGGCACTGACTGCTAGTGGGCATGAGTCACCATGCACGGTATTGTTGTAAGTGGTTACCAGGGATCGAACCAGGGACCTTGTGCTTGCTAGACAGATGCCAGAACCACTGAGCTAAATTTCCAGCCCAATCATTTATAACAATTTTGACTGACAATGTAAATATTATTTTTCATTTTGTCAAACAATATTATATTTAGGTTTAGCATAAATTTAATTGCTCAAACCTACACATTTTGAGAGAGAAATGTAAAGTTCAAAGTTATTTTGATTACTTGGCTTTTTTTTTTTTTTTTTTGAGACAGGGTCTCACTTTGTAGTTCAGGCTGGCCCTGAACTCACTATGTAGCCCAGGCAAGCCTCAAACTCAGCAGTCCTCCTGTTTCTGCCTCTCGAGTGCTGGGGTTACAGGCTTGAGCCACCACACTCAGCACTCTGGTATGTGGTTTATTGTTGGTGGGCGTGAATCACCATGCCCAGCACTGTATGTGGTTACTGAGATCGAACCCAGGACCTTGTGCTTGTGAGACAGGCACCGGAACCACTGAGCTAAATCTCTGGCTCAATTACATAACTTTTATTGTTTACTTACTGGAAAATTTGATGCCAATGTATTAACAAAACGTGGAATTGTTCCTCAAGAAAACGTTATTAAAATAAAATGCTTTCTAAATATGTACATTTATACAAATGAAGAAATTCAATTTCACTATTAGTGTTCCATAATAGAAGTAGCTATTCTTATCATATGTGAGTGTAGTATGCTCTCTCTAATATCTTGACACAATTACCTATTTAAACAACACATTTAATAGAGTTCTACTCTAATATTTTGATAAATTAGCAAGAACACTATTAACATTGAAAATGTTTATTCATGGTGAAATTCGTGAATCTTCTATTGGCATTATCTTTTGATTATAGCATTTTAATTGAAATAATTCTCTGAGAACACATGCTAAAATAACAATTAAATCTGTAGTAATTCCGCTAGATGGAGAATCTAGGGTATTACTTTGTTAAAATGTGAAATGTTTCTATTTGAGTGTTTAGCTGTTATTTGTACCTTTTAATATATTTTAAGGGAAACAATCTTATCAAATAATTTGTTTCTATAATTCTGCTGAATTTGTTTTACCAAATTAATTTCAAATCGAATGCAAATTACAAACTAAGGCAGTTATAAATTCAGCAAAATTTTCTTTCCCCACCTTTAAAATACTTGAAGGTGTACTTATATCATCTCAAAATTAAACATTCTGCAGTTTCGAAGATCTTATTACTCAATTTGTTCAGTACTTCTTTATAAATTTGTTCTAGTGTAGTTCAGCTCTGAATACAAATATACTTTTTAGCACAAGTTGCTAAAAATGTCAGATGTTGACATTTTGGGGAGCATTTATTTAATAATACGATTAAGGATTTTGCAACTTCTTTTAGAAAATAAATGTTCCCTTAACTAAAAGTTTTGGTACGATATGAGGAGGCACATGCTGGCATCTAGCTGCTACACTTCAGAGCTAGTGCATCAGCAAAAGTCTCAGGTGTCCAAAGGTGGGGCTTGAGTGGTGGGTGGCTCACTGGGTGGATGCAGCTGGCTTGGGGTTAGAAGGTGGTCCCCGATTATCAGCAGCTCACCAAGGACGTGACTTGGCATCATTTGGGTCCCTCTGCCTCTTTTCTACCTACTCCTGGCCAATGGGTTGAGAGCACCTTTGTTCTGCCTGACCCTCCCATTGTGACCATTAACCCTTGGAACAACCTTTGGATGGTGGGAGGCCTCTAAGACTGTGAGCCAAAATAAACTTGTCCCCCCTGAAATCGTGAAATATTATCAGGTGTGGTTTCCCTGCAATGAGAATCTGACCAAGATAGTAATGTAGTTTCCCCCCCCCCCTGGGCTGACTAAGTAGCTCAGGTGTAGAGCATGTCCTCAGTGTACAAGGCCCTGGGTTCCATCTCCAGCACTGTGATGCATTGATACGTACGTGCATGCACACAGAGCAATCCAGTTCTTTAGCATCTCAGGTATGCATGCTTTCCAAATGATGAAAATGTAGTAAGAGAGAAAGCCCACAGTGAAATGTTTGGATTTCTCTTTATATGTAACTTTCAACCTTATTACAAATCTAAATGTCCAAATTAATTGGTGTGATATGGATATAACTATATTTTTGATAAATGAGAAATTCTTCATTGCTTCAATAAAGAATTGCAATTTTGGGGCTACAGAATTGAATTCAAAGTTCACACCACTTGAGTGCTTCTTTACTCTGTAATTAAGGATAGATTTTGAATTACTTAATGTACTTTGTCATATTTTACACTATGCAGGAAAAATCATAACCATTTCTTTTTCCTGTCACAATTTTTTACTGCATTCGGAAACTATATCATATGATTCTTGCAAAGAAAGTATGCTCCAAGTGGTTTTTCTGATTGCTCGAAATGGATGAAACTTTAAAACCATTATTGTAATTAACCAATTAACTATTAGAATCAGTGGAAGAAATTTGTATGATTTAACGATTTGCCAAGTTTTTCTGTTGAAAGAGCAAACTCTTACACTCAGAATACAAATTCCTGTGAATAGCTGCACTGCCATTTAGCAAAAAACTTAAAGCAAGATCAATGTAACTGTGGCTGGCGCTGGTGCCAGCAGAGCTGAGACTTCAGGCAGACTGTTATTCTAAAACCAAACACCTGAGTACTTGAAAGCAAAAATAGTGGCAATCTCTGATTTCCACTGGCCACACTTCTGTGCAAGCAATTAAAATGCATTAAGCAAAAGTTTTTGCAAAAATAGAGCGTGGTTTGGTCAGAAAGTTTACACCTAGGAAACGGGAATGAAAGAAGTTGCAGGTACTCACAGCTCTTCACAAACCTTTACTGGGAACTCAAGAACCTTAGGAACAAGGTCAAAGTCAGCACGAATGTTCCTGGGTAAGAGACTTGATGATTACTGTGGTTGATTCTGTGTTTAAGGAAGGAAGCTTGCTTGATGTTGGGTCTTTGTTGGGAGAATCCTACATAATTTTGGGGAAGAGCAATTTCACAATTAAAACTATGGTTGGGCCTAGCTTTCCAGCCTTCAGTTCAGGTATGTATATTCAGACATGACTCTATCTTCATCTCCTCTGACAACAATAACAACAAAAAAAAGTGTGGCAAACTCAGGTTTTTTGGCTTTGCTACTCAGAGCAACATGGATCAGGCCCAAGCTCAGCTTCTTCTCTAAGTCTCATTTCTGTCCATGTATTAATTAATTTGCCTTGTGCTTTCAGGCTCACAGGAGACTAGAACTGAACTGCAGAGATTCTAATTGCATCCCCTTTCCCTATTCCCTGCAGATCATCTTACTCCAAAAGGACCAGGGTTAGATGATGGGGGAGAACATCAATGCTACTGTGGCCAAAAGACCAGGGAGGAACTGAGTACAGCAGGAGGGAAAGAAAAGAGGAAGAAATCACTGCTCCCTGGAAGAAGGGCAGGAGTAAGGTGATCTGAGTCTAGATTATGCTGGCACACTAGCAACTAGAAAAATAACTAACAAAATCCCGTTCCACAGCCTAAAAGGACAAGTGGTGCAAAAGATCAAGTTTATTGAAATAGTAGCGAGTCTTGTGCCTACAGAAGGGTGAGTCAGTGCACAGATACAAGCAACAGCAGTTCGTAGAGGAGTGGGAGAAATGGGCAAAGTACTCTCACTGAACCACTGGCTCCAGAAACAGGCTAAAGATGGAATATAAACACATGAAAACACTTAGAAAAAGTAAATGGAAAAAATCCCTCACATACAACATTAGTATTAATGATAATATAAGTTTTCTACAAAAAAAATTATCTTCTTGTAGTAAACAGAATAGAAAATGCTATACTGATGAATTAGGAAAATTTCAGTATAATACAAAAGGAAAAATCAATACAAGAAGTCATTAATAATTAGGCTCCATTAAAAGTTTCATATGCCCTTAACAGCCTGAAAGAGACAAAATTATCTTAACTTTATATGGCAATTTTGTTGCTTTGTTTGTTCTTCCACATGTGTCATAGGCGGGTCTACAGTACATTTAAATAATATATATAAACTAAAGATACTTCTCTTATTTCAGTGGTTAAATCCTCAGTGATGTGAAATATGATTAGAAATCTAATTGTCTCAAAAATTTTAACAGCAAGAAATGTTTGTGATAGTTTATTCCAATAATGCTCACTTTCTGCCTGTTTGATGCATAAATACATTGCTAAAAGTGGTGAAAAACCAGAAAAGGTGTGGAAAAATGAAAGGGGATTTTTTGAAATCCAAATGCAGGTCTCAGTTTTTTCATTATGAAAATCCCTAGTTCTGGAGAAATATTCTGAGATTTCCTTTTGTTTTAGTCAATAACGGGAAAAAAAACAGACTTTCATGATTATTAGAACTAAATAAAGATGATAATGATGGAAAATGTTTTCAAGAGTATTGAAAAGAAAAAGATTGCTATCACAATCATCATATAGGGATTCATCATAAAATTAATAATTACATATAGACTTGCTAGCCAATACTATGTGTTTGCTAATATTATTTCTATACTAAATCCAAAACAACAGTTTCCCGTGAAAATAATAAATTCTGACTTGGAAGCACACTTCAAAATTTCAACCTCAAATGGACTGCAAGAGTTCACAGTAGTTTTTGCTAACACTTATGAGCAGAAGGAAAACAGTGGTAAATTGCTATAAACATAATTGTCTCCCCTTAAGATAGTAGGAGTTCTCAATGTTTCACATTATTTTATCAAAATAAATCATCATGTCTCTCTGTAATATATATAACACTTGCAACTCATCTTTTTATTTTGAAACCATTGGGCTTTTATTAGTACATTTTACATATATGTTATGATCACATTCAACATTAAAAATTTGTACCTTGCTGGGCGTGGTGGCTCACGCCTGTAATCCCAGCACTCGGGAGGCAGAGACAGGAGGATTGCTGAGTTTGAGGCTTGTCTGGGCTACATAGTGAGCTCAGGGCCAGCCTGAACTACAAAGCGAGACCCTGTCTCAAAAAAAAAAATTGTACCTTTACATGATGCATCTTGATTCTCATTTTTTCCTTTTGTCCAACTTACAACCCCAGAACCCCTATATATGAAAGCTTTGTTCCAATTATTTTGTTTTTACTATCAATTTTTTTTATATTGTTGGTTCTTTGTGTATCTTCTTTTTTAAAATTGAATTCTTTATTGGTACAATTTATATGCATCTCACAATCACTCATAACATTGGGGAATTTGTACCAATATATGACACAAGTCAATTCTCATTTTTACCCATATCCCCACCCACCCAGACCTCCCCACCACCTATATACATGCTTTTTTATTTTCTTTCAGAATCATATTTATTCCTTCCCATTATTACATTCCCACACCAAATTTCCTTTGGAAATTTCCATTCTACAGAAACTGTCATACTTTCTAGAGCTCATTTGCATTTACAGGTGCTCATATCAAAGACAAGATCCTGTATGAAACTATCAAATTTTTATTTGCCATCATTATTTTCACCTAACTCCCTTTACCATTTCCCTTTCAACATATTCTTTTTTATTTCAAATATCTATCATGCATTCTGGAGCTCATTTACATCTTAATTTTCATGAGAAAAAATATGGTATTTACACATCTGTGTCCTTTTTATTTCATTTGTGAGTATGGCCTCAAGGTACATCAAATTATGTGTAAATGACTCAAATTTATAGTTGTTTTTTGATTTACTCTTTTATTGGCTCATCATATATACACATCATGATTACACTCAACCTTGATTACTTGTACCAGTATATGACATGACTTAATTCTCATTTTTCCCTTTCCCCTACCCACCCTACAACCTATTTCTTTATGACTAAATACTCCATTTTATATTTTTTTAAAAGCCACATCTCTATCCAGTCTCCAGTCAATGGGTATTTGGGCTGATTCTAAGATTTAGTTATTACAAACTGAACTGCTATAAATATGGGTGCACACATGTCACTGTGACATGATTCTTTTAATTCTTTCATATATATCCCTAACAGGGGAGTGTCAGAGACAAATGGGACCGCTAATCCTAGATTCTTGAGAAGTCTGTACACTGATCCCCATAGTGGTGTTTTCCCAACTCTACATTGCCCCAAACAATGGAGAAGAGTTTCTTCCTCATCCCAGCCTCCCTAGCATTTGTTGTTGGTTGATTTCATAATAGCAACAATTTTTTTTTTCCTAGAGTGTGATGGAGTCTCAATGTTGTTTTCATCTGCATCTCTCGAATGACCGGTGATGTTGAACATTTCTTCATATGTTTCTTCATTGCTTTTACTTCTCCATCTGAAAAATGTATGTGCATTTCAGGTACTCTTTTTAATTTGTTAGCTTCAAAAATTTCCTTTAGTTTATAATTCTTTCACATGTAGCATTCATTTCCTCTGCAGGCAAATTTATTTTATTTTATTTTATTTTTTAATTGAATTCTTTATTGGTACATTTTATATACATCTTACAACCACACATAACATTGGGGAATTTGTACCAGTATATGACACAAGGTTAATTCTCATTTTTACCCCCATCCCTATCCACCCACACCTCCCCACCACCTATATACATGTTCTTTTATTTTCTTTCAGAATCTTATTTATTCCTTCCCCTCATTACATTCCCACACCAAATTTCCTTTGGAAATTTCCCATTCTACAAAAACTGTCATACTTTCTAGAGCTCATTTGCATCTACAGGTGCTCATATCAAAGAGAAGATCCGGGTTACACTCGTTATTGTGTTCTCCAGGTTAATTTATTTTAAATAAAGTTTACTTTCTGCTTTTCTTATAGACAAGTAAGTAAGACCAAAATCTTAATTTTCTATTTCTCCCTGTTTTGTTTTCCTATTTTTCACTTAAACTCTTGTTTTCATATTTCTAAAACTCATTTGCCAGTCCCTTTTTTGATTTATCTATGAATTTCATATTTCACACTTCTTTTATGATGTTTATTTAACTTGTATCTTCTCCAAACCAAAACTGTTAATTCCATAAGCATTTAGCAATAGTTTCTTAAGTTAATTGGATGATACAAATGTCTATTTCACTTTTTGTAATTCATGAACAAAATAATTTGCACAATTATTATGTAATAAAAAGCCCTTGATTACTGTTTCTGTCAAATTACAAAATAAGTTCAAAACTAATATGCTTTCTGTTGATTTTTATTTACTGTATATTACATCCTTTCTTTAAATAAATAAGTATGAATGATTTATCCAAGAATTCTACAATGATACATTACCCCTTTCTCTTCATTCACAAGCTACATATAGTTTCAAATGATAAAAAAAATAAAAGAATTGTGCAAATAACTTACAAAACACAAAATTGCAATCCTTTTACAAGCTCAACAGCTTTATACTGATGACATAAGTTGGATTGTTTAGAATTTACTCTAACCTTTTTTTGCATATACTTGCAGGTAGGAGGAGAGTGTGTGGTAGTAGCATTATACTTGTCCAACCTTCTTTGAATTCAGCTACTATAATTTGAAAAATTGAATTCCATGTTGAAGTAGTCAGCCATTTTAAGGATGTACCTTGTCAGACAATGAACATTCTTTTGTATGCAGTGGGTGTTGTACTACTTTCTGGGTCATACAGGCTGCTACACATTAGCAGCTTCCTATTCTAGGCAGATAATTGTTTTTATAGAAAGCTCTTTATAGGTAAGCAGTTTCCTGAGGGTGATCCAGTACCTTCCATGCTTGGCAAGTTGGAGTTGTATTTCTAGAGGTTCCACTTGAAGTGATTCACTAGGGTTAACTACAGTTTTTTTAGAAGTAAGAGGCTTCATCTGCTAACATTTGGATTAAATAACAAAATTATATCACTATCTGATTTAGGCCACAAGTTTTCAGGGATATGGGTTGTTGTAATTTGATAAGCTAATCTAGTTAAGTTTTGAAGGAATTAAAACAGAAAAAAATTCATGAAAATCTATGTTTAGCTACTCGATTATCACCTGTGAGCACCTGATATTAAGTAAAGTAGAATGTTGAAGACAAGTCTCGACCAGTAAGTCTTTTGCAAGAAATCATTAGGGCTTTTGCAAGGGAAGGAAAGACTATGGATAGACTGGGTACTTTAATCAATTGGAGAAATCTAAGAACGCTATCTCCTAGCTTCTCATCTCTTTACATCAGAATATTTGGGCATTTTTATGACTGATCTAAATTTTTTCTCCTCTGATAACTAGTTTACATTCAAAGTGAATTTTCAATTGTCAATCTGCAGCTTCTTAAATTTTAATGTAAATTCAATTCACCAAGTATCTTTAGAATGAGTTAGACAATTTAAGGAAATAGATTGATCCTCAAATTACAATAATGGCATTTGGAGTATGTGGGTGATTTGGTGGACTTTGAAGAATCAAATCCTCTCCAGACTTTTCATGTAGGAATAATTGGTCTTCTCCCTGATTTATGAATGAGAAGCTCTGTAAAAAGAAATCATGCTTTACATGCCTCTTTGCTACCACTCTGCGGTTGTTTCTGAATTAAACTGGAGGCCAGAAGTAAACCTGCTGACAAAGACAGACTATTAAACAGTTTTTTTAATGTAAAAAGATGCTATCAAATATCCCTTTTGTGGTTGGGCCAGAGATGTAGCTCAGTGGTCCCAGCACCTGCCTCACAAGTGCAAAGTCCTGAGTTTGATCCCAGTAACCACATACAATACTGGGTGTGGTGACTCACACCCACCAGCAATCAATACCACATACCACAGTGTCCTGTATGGGGGCTCATGCCTGTAATCCCAGCAGAGGGATTGGAGGACTAGGGAGGCAGAGGCTGGAGGACTGCTGAGTTCCAGGCTTGCCTGGGCTACATAGTGAGCTCAGGGACAGCCTGAACTACAAAGTGAGACCCCCGTCTCAAAAAAAAAAAAAACATTTTGTGGGAATAAATACAAAACTGCAAGTGGAATTACTTTCTGATGGTTCTACATCCGGGCATATAAAACAATTTTTAAAAAATGACTAAGTTCATTTAACGTGAATTAATGTACCAGAAATCTTATACAAAATGCTGTTTTGCTTTTATGAAAGTGACTCAAATCATCAAATCATTAAGTGAAATATAAATTCAGTTTCGTGAATAAATAATGACACTGTTAGTGCAAATATCCTTTAAAGTAAAATTACTATTTTAAACTTTTATTTCTTAAAAAATAATTCCTGCATGATAGGCAGAGAAGAGTCTCAAAAACATTGTGGAAGTGTTCACACTACTAGAAAAGGCTACTTATAGCTCATCTTTACACCAATTTCTAGGCATTAGTTAAATATATGCCTGAGTTATCCGAGCTAGTAATAAATTATTAGCAGAAAAATTAGGTAGACATGTGGATAAATCTTACAAAATGCTTCCAAACTATGAACATAATTATTTCCATATGAATGTTTAATATCTTTATTCTATTTTGAGAAGGATAGCTCAGTAATCATGTGAACAGTGTGATTTGTCAGCAAATTTTTCCAGCCCTGATATTTGATAAAATGGCTCATGAAATTTTCAATGGCTAGAAGAATAGAGATTATGCAGTGTATCAGCAACATGAATTTTTTTCCCCTGGCATAAAATTCTTAAACTCCCTGTAATTGCTTCAATTGTCATGTCCTTAGAGAGATTTTAATGGAAAATAACAGCACAGCACCACGAGTGGCAGGCAAAGACTTGTATTACTCCAAAGACTGAAGAAATAGCTTAGTGTTAGCTAAAGACAAAAGAAAAGGGGGAGGGGGTAATTTACAATGAACATGCAGACTGACAATATCTGTGGTGTCTTCTTTGCTTTTTAATGTATACTTGAATGTTTTTCCAGTTTTATCTAACTTGACACATTAGGGTTTTTTAAAAATTAGCAAGCATATTAGTGTAGTTAAAATTAAAATTTAGTATAGAAATTATAGAGTATCAAAACTGGACTTTCAAATGCGAAATAGAAAATATTTTCCCTGAAGTAAATACCATAATTTATGAAAAGTTTAGAAACCTGTTTTCATTTATAGATCTTTCAGTTGCATCACATTGTATGTTTTTGTTTTTGTTATTCTTTTTATCATGAAGTTTAGTATGAAGGTAAGGGATATACCTTTTAGATAGGCTCATTAATATGAATCACAAAGTATTTCTAGAATAACATTCTGCAACTCCAATAGTGAAACATTGGTGAATGACACTTCTCTTGGTTTCTTACAACTAGAACTTCAGATATTATTAGTCCTTTTCCAGCCAATAGCTTTATAGAATTTATTTCATATTTATTTGTGTGGGTGGAAGAGAAGCAGGAAAACACCATATTAATGACAAAAATACTTTTCTAGACTGATGTTCTCTAGTGTATTGAAGCAACAATTGGCTCTCTGAAATGCAGCCTCATGACTAGGGTAGAGATTTTATATCGCTGCTTACTTTTATATTGTAGAGAATTTCTCTTACTGTGATTCTAAAATTATAAATTTATTTGGGAGTAGTTACTGAGATCTGTTTGTCTCTATAACTATGGACTCCTGCTATATCAACTGGTTTCCAAATTCTACTCAGTAACTCCTTGTTAAAACTGAAAGAACCTAATGACAGGTGCCCAAACCCAGAAATAATTGTTATTTCTCACAGCCTAAAGGCAACTCTACCAGAATGAGCAGCACCATCAGACAATCTCTCAAAGGGGCACATTCACGGAGTCTGACACGAGACATGCAGTGGATTGTAGTTGCTCTAAATTTTGACGATATTAGAAATAAAAGATATCATGCAGCATTTAGCACAGTAATAAAATGAGGTACATTAACATCAAATTCAAATTGTACTTCAGAGTTGAAAGCAACAGAGTAACAAATTCTGGGGCTATTTTTTTTAAATGAGTTTATTAGTACATTTTCAGAATACATTAGGATCATAGTCCTCACTGAGAATTTGTACCTGTAGATGACATATCTTTTTTTTTAGATGGCATATCTTGATGTTTATTTTTTTTTGCATTCTCCTGCCTTCCTTCAACCCCATATATATATATATATATATGTTTTGTTTCTGGTTTTTTTCCTTTTCATCCTCAATTATTTTCTTTCTCTTTTTTGCTTTCTCCACTCCTCCCCCAGTTCTGCTTCCCTTTGAAAATTTTCTTCCTATTTCATAATACCTATCATAGATTTTGGAACAGAGCAGAAATTAATGCAAGTGAGACTTTAAAAATGGTATACAAAATCAATTAATCAAAGAGTTGGCTCTCTGAAAGAATTAAAAAAAAAACCACAAACCCTTAGCCAACCTGATCAAAAATGAGAGAAGGCTCAAAACCATGCATCTGAAATGGCTGAAATCACAACAGATCCAGGAGAAATTCAGAGGATAACCAACACATTTTGAGAACCTGTAGTTCAGTAAGATGGAAAAACCACACCAGAAATGAATAGATTCCTGAACTTTCCAAGTTGTTCTGTTTGCTGGAACTCAGGCTTAATGGTGCCCAGGGACTGAGCTGTAGGCATCCAGATCCCTGAGTGGCCAGGGTAGCCCACTGTGGCCCAAGGATGAGTCGCTGGGCCTCCTTCCTGTGGGAGGTCCCATGAGAACCGCTGGGCCCACTGCTGTGTGAAGGTAGGTGTGGAATAGCCAGGTCTCTGCAAAACACCTGACCAGACCCACTGGAGCAAAGTTATTGAGCCGCCTCTCTGTGCTATTGTTCTGCAAGAACCCTGGGCACACTGATGTATGGAGAACAGAGCCTCAGAGCCACCATGGATGTCCTAGCCAAACTCTCTAGGGCTATTTTGTTAAGATATGGTGGGTTTTCCATGCTTATTTATTTATCCAGGTGATACTAACATACCTATAGCTTTAGAGCTCTATCTAAAACAGACTGAAGCTTTACCAAAAATATTATAATCCCTATGTTTTGTTATAGTTTCTCCGTTTTTTCACTGAATCTGAAGGCATGTTGAGTGGGTGGGTGAGGGAGACGTGACCTTGAGACTATCTCTGGTCCCCAAAACTTTCTTCTCTTGCATCCTTCTCAGGATTTTGCATCCTGGCCACAGTGAAGTGAGCAGCTTGCTCCACCCTACTCATTCCCTCGTCACTATTTTGTTCAATAAACCATGGACTGAATCCTCTAAAACTCTGAGCCAAAAATAAAACTCTTACTTAAAAGGTAAGTCAGCAAAAGGAAAGCTGAAGAATAGAATCTGCTCTTGGCGGTGAACCCATCTTCTTCTAGAACATTTGACAAGCGTGCTAAATCCAGGCCTCTAAGAGCTAGTTAATAGTCACTGTGTTGGTTACTTTTCTCTCATTGCTGAGACAAACTATCTTCCTTGCAAAGCTGAAGGAGAAGAGGTCTATTTGGCTTACAGTTCAGCGAGGTTTCCATCCATAGTCAGTTGATTCAAGGGTGCGATGGCAAATCAGCATCAAAGAGGAAAACAAAAAGATGGCTTTTTAAACTTGGACTGATTTGTTAGGGTTCTTTATATATTCTATAGAGTAACCCTTTGTCTGACAAACAGCTAGTAAAGATTTTTACCCATGTTGCTATTGTCTTTTACCTGTGCAGGGGTTTCTTTTGCTGAGAAGAAGCTTTTTAGTAGGATGAGATCCCATTTGTTGATTTCTTCAGCTAGCTCTCATGCTATAGAAGTTTTCTTCAGGAAATCCCTCCCTAAGCCAATGTCTCCAATAGTTCTACCTAACCTGTTTTGCAGCAGGTTTATTATTTCTGTTTTAATTATGAAGTCTCAAATCCTTATGATTTTAGTCTAGTACACGGTGAAAGAGATAGGCGTAGCTTTAGTTATTGGCAGGTTAAAGCCCAGTTTGTCCAGCACCATTTGTTAAAGAGGCTGTCTTTCGTCCACTGAGGATGTTTGGTTACTTTGTCAAAAATAAGGCGGCTTAGTGTATCTGGAGTTGTTTCTGGATCTTCTAATCTATTCCACTGGTCCTTGGGTCTGTTACTTTGCCAGCACCATGCAGTTTTTATCACAGTAGCTTTATAGTACAGTTTTAAGTTGGGGATTGTAGTACCCCCTACCATGTCCTGGTTGCTTAGAATTGCTTTTACTATTCTATGTCTCTTGTGATTCCAGATGAATTTTTGGATGATTTTCTCTAGCTCTGTGAGTATGGTGTTGGGATTTCAATCAGAATTGCATTGAATCTGTATAGTCATTGTGGGAGTATGGCCATTTTGACTATGTTGGTTCACCCTACCCAGGAACAAGGGATGTCTTTCCATTTTCTGATGTCCTCTTGTATCTCCTTTATCAGAGTCCTGTAGTTTTCAGAGTAGAGGTCTTTCACCTCCTTTGTTAGATTGATTCCTAAATATTTCATTTTTTTGGATGCTATTGTGAAAGGGATTGTGATAGATTTTTGTGAAACAGGAATTACCTAAAGGGAATGTGGTAGGGAAAAGTAATGAGGGAAAAGAATATGATTTGAAAAGAAAAAGTAAGCACATGTGTATAGGGGGTGAGGGGCTGTAGGGTGGGTAGGGATATGGGTGAAAATGAGAATCAACTCAGGTCATTTACTGGTACAAATCCCCCAATGTTGCGTATGAGTGTGAGCTATCCATAAAATGTACCAATATGTAATTCAGTTTTAAAAAGTTGGCATGCCCAAGGCTGCAAATGTTATGAGAGTGTTTTAATGACATCTTTTTGCTTTTATGTCATTCAGACTATTGAGACTAGAGCAGTGCCAAACTCATCACTTACATATAGTGGTTTAGTAATCACATGCCCTTAACCCTGGCATCGCGTTTTCCAGGTTCAGTTATTTGGGGGGAAGAGTGTTCTGTCTCATGTGTATGAGGCTTCAAGGAACAACAAACCACAGCAATCCCTAATTCTTTGTTCAAATTAAGGTTGTTTATGAGCAAATGTCCTCAGAATCAATGGCACATGTGCTCCCTTGTGCTGGCTTGGCTAGGGTCTAGCCATCACTTTTAGGTGACTTTTGTATAGCCTCTTTCCATATCAAATCACAGTGGAACTGGAATACAAAGGCAAAACATGTTCAGTTTATTTAGTTTGCTATTTAAACATTGTTATAAACATAATAACCAGAAAGAGTCGGGGCAGGTATGAAAGGATGAAACACGTGGTCTTGGGAGCGAAACATCTATATATAATTCAAATGAGCAGGGCCAGTGCTGAACAAGGAAGCCTTTACTACTGCTATAGGCTCAGGGGCTATAGGAAAAATTGAGCATTCAAATTTTAAAAACCTATAAAATCAGATGTTCCTATTTTCTGTGAGGCTCAATAATTTCAGCACCTGGGTACGCATTAGGAGCACACTATTGACCCTTTGCCAATTATGTTCTAAGTTTGATCTTTACAATTACTTTCCTATTTCACCATGATGAGAGATGACATTGTTTTTACATTACAAAGATTCCCTTTCATTTGTGCTTTTGTAATCAATCTCTCATATTTAATAATAACATTCTAAAATATCAATCAACTTAATTATAGAGACTCAGTTCTATTGTTTTTGTAATGATTATGTTCCCCAGAATTCAGAAACATGTAATATCTGGTCCCAACTAATGAAATCCCTTCAACAGATAAACTGTCTTCATTTATTACTTGTAAAAACTTTACTGAACAGGCCAAAAGCAAGAATGAGGTCTTACATGCCATTTGGGTAATGAAAAGATAGCTTCAACTTCTTGTCTTTGTGTCTACTTTAAGATCATGTTTGGTGGCATACTGGGGAAGGGAACATATCTAGAACCTTCGCGCTAAATTATAGTCTCCTGTGAGTTCCAATGGCACAAGGCGAAATAATCAATAAATAGGAAAAAAAAAAGACTTAGAGAAGAAGCTGAGCCCAGGCCCAGTCCATTCTATTCTGGACAGTAAGGACCACAAGCCCTGAGTTTGCCACAATTGTACTTGGTGCCACGCTCCGGAGCCCAGAATCCCAGCATGTGGAAAGCAGGCCAGGCACCAGCAATCATGTAGATGAAATTCCCACAGGGCTGGGAAGATGCTAGCAACAATTCAGGTAAATGAAGATCCTGTGGAACAGGTCAGACGTCAGCAACAATCCTTGTGGAACCGCGCAGGTTCTGGTGTGATTTTGCCCTGGAGCACTGCAGCACGTGGGACCCCCAGAGTCCCCGCTGTTGTGAGAGTCAAGTCCCCAAGTCCGTCTCCGGGCAGGAAAGCCCAGCCTGGTCATAGTCCAGCTGTGCAATCATTTCTCCCAAACGGGATTGCTCCCCAGCAATGATCGGTACTACCTGCCACAGCCGGAATAGCGCAGACAGCAGACTCGCTTGAGCCGGAGTGAGGAACACTGACTCATTAATAAAGAAATGTGTTTCTTTGGAATCAATCCCAGTGGAGTAGAGAGAGAGAAAACCGATCAGGGGAAGGAGGAGGGGGAGCGCAGGTGTGAGCATTAGGGACAGTTGCCCTGGTACTTCAGAAATGATTCGATTGCAGACAAATGAGCAGGAACTGATCAGGACCCAGTGCTGGATCTCAACTGTTACCAGAATCAGCTCCTCAGGGCAAACCTCACTTAGATAATGCAGGTGTTGGGCAGCAGCACGATGGGCGGCCAACGTGACCATCGTTCGCTGAGCATGGGCAGGGGGACAGATCAAAGCACCCACACAGGTGAAGGGAGGGCTAGGTGCTTAGCCTCTGTGGGACTAAAGCCAAGGCCGTACAGAGGGGAGGCTCACATCATGACAGAGTTGCATAATTTAAAAAGTGGCTGAAATAGTCTTTATAGGCATAAGCCTGGTGATATATTAAAATAATAATAAAATCATCTCTACTGCCTAATATAGTGGGAAAGAAAAGCCTCTAAAGCAGAATCTCTGAATTTAAAGGTCATCTTTATCATCCTTTAGAACCAAATCTTTTAAACTTGTCTGTGAGTAATTTTCCTTTCCTACAAATGTGAAGAATTATATCTCCACAGCTTTCTTGAACGTAATGGGTACTTCTGATGTTATCTGTTAGTATCTGGAGCTCAACTTAAAATTCTGTTAACTACTTAAAACTCTCTGAGGAAGATTGCCAATATTTTCAACTCAAATGTTAAAAGGTACATAATGGCAATTATTTTAAACATATGACTCAATAATATATAGCTTATTTTCCAAAAATGATACACTATAGTTTTATCCTTTAGGCTATGTATAGCACCCCTGGCATAAAAAAAAAAAAAACACATACAGGACAGAAAACTTTTAAGCAGAACATCAGCACTGGTCGACAGTAAAACATTTCACATAATTTCTCCGTTATGTAAGCAATATATATTTTAAGCAAGCACTTTACACATTTCAAAGGCTCCTTTCCCTGTCTCCTGACTGCATTTCTTCTAGAATTGATTAACTTGTCCTGGTCTTCTTAATAGCTGTCCCTCCGTCAAACTTTACAGTACATTTAATACTGGGGCCTCCCGGCGTTCGTATTCTTTCACTTCTGTCTTGGACTTGAGATACAGAATTTTAATATATTAACATTGACAGGACAAGAGAAAGAATACAAAAAGGTAAATAACATTAAAAACAATCATTGTAATTAATGAGATCCAAAAGATACCCTGATCAGCTATACCTTGGCAGTTACGCACAGATAAGAAGAATAAAAGAGGACAATGGCCTGATAAGAGTTATTGTTTGATGAATGTGTATTTTTCCTTTACATACTGTTGGATCAACAAGAGTCAGCACGGAAAATGGCTCTGGACTACTGTAATCCTCAGAGCCTGTTGCGTTGGTATATATATATATATATATATATATATATATATATATATATATATATATATATATATATAT
>PVIC010024348.1:0-26105 GCA_004025085.1 Thryonomys swinderianus | reverse complement strand
GGTCAGGGGTCCAAGTCAGAGGTCATTTACCTTCTCAGTCAGGCATCCCAATGCAGCGATCCAGAGGTCGCAGATCATCTTGGGAGCTGGGCAGCACTGTTTGGCATAGTGCAGATCTCGCAACTGCTAGTTGGTGCAGCACCCAGTGCAGATCTCCAGGCCTGAAAAGTCTCCTCCAGCAGGGTCTGCTCCCCACAGTCTAGCAGGGGAGCAGCTGAGTCAAGCGGATTTTTCTATTTTAAAGTTTTTGAGGAACCTCCATACTGATCTCCAGGGGGATTGTACTGGTTTACCAATCCTGGGAAAAAGGAGCCCTTTTCCATCATTTTATGAGATTATAAATTTATCTAGTTTTTAAAAGAAAACAAAAGCCTGTGTCTAAGAGAGTTCTTTTATTTTCCCGCTGCAGAACATAACCTGCCTGGCCCCGTCCCGCACACTTCCTTTCCAGGACGGACCCTTCTCTTGTGCTTTGGGTTACATTTCTCTGTGCTCTGTCCTTTCTCTCCCCTCCCTTGCTGGATCGTTCCCATTGGCCTACATTTTGTTACAGGAAGTTTTAGTGTATTTAATCGATGTATGTTATTGCATTCTGTGGATCTACAGCAGTCCTCACAACTCTTTCCTTGAACTATGGTCTACTGCCCTGTAACTATCAACCCTTAAATTAAACTCAACCTACAGTCCTTAGCCAGTGGACTTGAGTCATTCTTGACTCTTCTCTGGATTTCATGTGTGATCTGTTGGCAAACTTGTCAGTGTGTGCCCCATCCCAGCCCATTCCTTGGCCTTGAGTACTCTTGTCATGCATCTAGATTGTTAGAGAATCCTCACAGTTCTTCATCCTGACTCTGTTCTTTTTTTACTACTTCTATAATCTGTTCCTTTGCTAGCAGCTGGAGGGGTGCATTACACAACTTTGCCCGTGCCCCTCCTTCTACTCTCAGAGATGAGTTCCTGTGTCTTACTGTGGATCAGGTCATGTCAGATCTGCCTACTCGCTAATGGTCTGGTCCCATTTCTTATCACCTTTCCCTTTGTTCATTCTGTTCAAACACAGTGTTCTTCTGCCTCGAGCTTCCCAATGGCACTTTCATCTCTGGTCTTTGTGCTTGCTATTTCTTCTTTTCTTCTCCAAATGTCTTTCCTGCAGATATTTCAGACTCACTTCACTCAGTTCTTCCTCTGATAACTCCTTTGCAGATAAGCTTTCCTGCCTACCATATCTCATCTCCTCTGTCTTTCTGTCTTCTGTGTTGGCTTTACTTTATAATATCAGTATATTGGTGGGTGTCCTCTATACGGGCAAGCTCAGGAGGGTGGGGTGGTTCTTTTTTCTTGCATACTTTTCTACTTATAGGATTTAGAGTGGTGCCTGGAAGATAGTAGCTTCTTAATTAATATCTTAATTTAAAAGAATCTAAAGTAAAAAGAATACTGCTGTGAAGACTAGGCAGTGTTGTGTGATGCATTCTGTGGGGTGTAAGCTTAGGTGTGGAGTTGCTGAATTGTAGGACACAGGTGCTTCCGTAGCCGTGCTAAAGCGCTGTTTGGACTACATGTTCATGTTTGAGCTCCTGCCAGTTGAGTGTGAGTGTTCTCAGTCTACACTGTTTAGATACCTCAATGTGTTGTTCTTGGGACACTCGTACACTTTTAAACATTATAAAGGTTCTTTAAAGAGCTTTTGTTTATCTGATTGATATCTATCTATATTTACCTACTTAGAAATTTCAAAATTATTTTTTATTTGTTTAAAATGATTCATTGTATGTTGAAATTAATATTTTTATAACATTTCAATATAGGAAGCTTTTTCAAAGCAAACAAAGTCAGACAAATGACACTGTTTTCCATTTGTAAAGTCTCTTAAAGTGTCTGGCTTCGCAGAATAGAGCTGAATTCTTTTTTTTTTTTTGAGACAGGGTCTTGCTTTGTAGTTCACGCTGGCCCTGAGCTCACTATGTAGCCCAGGCAAGCCTTGAACTCAGCAATCCTCCTGTCTCTGCCTCCCGAGTGCTGGGATTATAGGCGTGAGCCACCAGGCCCAGCTAGAGTTGAATTCTTCTCTCTGCTTCAGTGTTTGATCTGGTGAACATTTTTTAATGTGTATCTTCATCACCTTTCTTGTTTCCTCTTTTGTGGATTGTCTGATGACTTTTCAGTGTTTTAAAAAAATTCTTTGTCTTCTACATTCATAGTGAATACTTTGACAATTTCTGTTTATGGTGCTCTGCAGAATTCTTAAATATAGTTTATTATGTGTGTTCGGTGTCCTACAGCAATGGAAATACTCTTATGTTTTTAGGTAAGTTTTGTTTTTCATATTTCGGCCCTCAACCCATCAAGAATTAACTTTTTATATGACCCATGGGAGGTCTAAATCTGTCCCATGATTTTCCTGCTCCAGCCATACGCACCATTTTGCCAACAGCTTTTATTCAACAGTAAGTTTTCCTATATTGATCCATAGTGCAGACACTGCACTATGGCTTCTCTGCCACTATCTTAGTTACTTTCCAATCTCTTGACATCCTCAACTTAAGGAAGGAAGGATTTTCTGACTCAGTTTGTGGAGGCTTCAGTCTATAGTCAACTGATTCCCAGGAAGGGCGGTGTGGGAGAGGGACATGGCTGAGGAGAAAGAGCTCATGGTGTGGAAGCAGGAAGCAGAGCAAGTGAAATCAAGGGAGGGGAGAAGGAGATAGACCCATCCAGGCCACGCCCCCAGTGACCCACCTCCTCCAATCAGGGCTTCACCTCTCAAATCACATATAGCTATAAATTCATCAGTGGATGAATCTAAGGCCAGTATCTGTCCCCACGATCTAGTCACCTCCCCAAAGTGCCCTACTGTAAGCACCGTTACAGCCACCTCTGCCCTGTGTCTCTTCTTGTCCATTGGTCCACTTGAATGTCTGGCTGTGTCACACAGGAAGATAGTGATCCTTAGTTAAGGACTGCATGTAACCAAACAGCTGTTGAGGCATATCATCTTATAGAAAGTTTTTAAGAATTGTTTTTGGGCCTTTTCTCCACTATATTACTTTCTAATTTGTATCTATAATTTTGTCAAGTGGTATACAAACATGTTGGAATTTTGATTATAGTTACACTGAGTTTACATTTCACTTGTAATTTTAGAAAATTATTCTGACCCTCATTAATACACCATATACTAAAATAGGATTCAGATGGATTTAGTTGTTAATGTACCTCCTATATTGAAACCAATGAAAAATATCAGCCAACCTCCCTTTATTAAATAATAAAAAAGGGAAAAGAAAACATTTATTAAATCTTCAGAGAAGACAAGAGTTTCTAATCCTGAGTTCTAGCAAGTCCTGAGTACTAGCCAGGCACATTTGCACATGCCTATGACCCTGGTACTCTGGGAAACTGAGGAAGGAAGACCCTGATTTGAGCTCAGCCTAGGCAACTTAGTGACATAGTGAGACCTGTTCTCAAAATAAAGAATAAAAAAGGCTGGGATGTAGCTTAGTGCAAAGGTCCTTAGGTTCAGTCCTCACTAAAGAGGAGGAAGGGGAATGGGGGAGGGAAGGAAAAAGGGTTGTGGGAAGAGGAGAAGGAGGGGAGGGAATAAAGAAGTCCTGTGAGAACAACCCCTGAAGAGATGGTTAAAAGAAAACCAAATGAAACAGATTAAAATATTGAAAAATAAAAGCATCTTTTCAACAATATAGCAACCTGTCTACAAAATAAATTCATCTATATTGATAAACAGATTAAAAGCACAATTATAAATTATGCCATATTTGGTTAACAAGCACAGTAAATACTGACTTTCATTTCTTTCATTTGGAAGATCAAGTTTGTGGACATGAGACTCAATATATTTTTAAAATATAAAAAAAACCCCTGTACATTAAATGAAAGTGGTGAAATATCCACTGAATGTAACCTTGTGGTATAGACACAGATGCTGAGCAGTTCCATATGCTGCTTCTGAAATGTAAATTTCCAATTTTTAAGGGAAGCATCTTAACAGCAAGGATTAAATAAATTTTAAAATATTTTCTTCCTCAGTAATTCTACACAGGGAAATTTAGACTAAGGTGTTGATTGGAAATGTGGCAAATAACACAGAAATATATTCTTTCATTTTTTTTAAAGAGAAAAATTTAGGAGCAATCCAGATATTCAACTGAAGGAAAGAGTTAAGTAAAGTGAAAATCTGTATGAATTATTACAATGGTATTCACACTGCTGTTTATTAAAAATGAAATATGTCAGGTCTTAAAGTTAATTGAGAAAGAATGAAAGTTATGAATGAATTTGCTATATAATTAAGGCAAAACATCTTGACCAAGTTAAAGAATGTTCCAGATTGTCTCATGGCTGGTGTAATTTTACTTTATTTTCTTTCACTTTCATTGTTCATCACGTTCAAGGTCTTTGTGTCCTAGAATTTTGTGAGATTCCCTATTCAATTGGCCTTATAGCTACAAATTGGTACATGGTGATTACAGGCCATGCGACAGCTATTTGACTATAGTGAAATAAAACCTCTAGAATTTTTATTTAAACTCATTTTTTCTGAAGTACACATATATGCATGCCACTATTTTAGCACTATAATACAAATATCTTGTTATTTTCAAAATATCTTACTGATTTATCCTCTCATTGCCATATTTTTATTTCAGCTCATGCTAGTGTCCAAAAGGTGGTGCTAGTCTCATCTGTGTCCGATGTTCCTGTTCAGTCTCCTCGAACCTCCGAAATGTCATTTCCTGCTGATCTGGATCAAACGATAACAGAACTCGCCGACTGGCTGGTATTGATTGACCAGATGCTGAAGTCCAACATCGTCACAGTCGGCGATGTGGAAGAGATCAATAAGACAGTTTCCCGAATGAAAGTAGGTGCATAGCGTAAAGCTTGTCAGGAAAACATCACAGCCCCAAAGTTGAGCAGTGTGTCCTTCCATCTTTTTTGTTTACCCTAAACTCAGAAAGAATAAGGTTTGAAAAATTCTTTGTCAGAAAGCTCACCAAGACTATCTCAGAGGAATCAGGTTTGTGGATGTGAGACTCAATGTATTTTTAAAATCTAAAACTGATACCATTAAAAGTTAGGTAGATTGTGCTCGCTTCGGCAGCACATATACTAAAAGTTAGGCAGATTGGTAGAAATACGAGTGTGACATTATTGTCCAGTGCGATGGAGGATAATTTCCTTGAGCTCTGTTTCAACTTACATTTCCTAATGAGCTTGTTTCCTTTTTGATTTTAGAAATGAGATTCTCTCAACTGTAATTTTATGATTGCAAATATACTTTCTAATACCAGTTTGTGAAGTTTTGCTTCTGTAGTTAGTGTGTGGTAGGTTGCCCCTGTGTATTGTAGAGGGTTACTAAAAATAATATACCAGGTGCACAACAGAATAATAGTAATGGCAGTTGCTGAATTTTATTAAGTGCTTAATGTATGTAGGACATTTTTGTAAACATTTTAGTGTGTATTATCTAATTTTCCTCTTTAGCAGTCTTGTGGAGTGCATGTTCGTTTAATTCCCTTCTTAGTAATAAGCCCACATTTCTAAGAGGTAGAGCACAGAGTGCACGGCAGTGTCCAGGTGGTGGTGGCCAGGCAGAGGCTCATAAAGCTTCAGGGTGCAGGCTGCCTGGTAGGGGAAGCAGGACGAGGAGGATCCAAATTACAAGGAGGGTCAAAATTTACAGGGAATGATTGGATTGAGCAAGTTCACCACAGTAAAAGGCACCTTGCCATGAATCCCACTCCAAATGCTCCCCTTGTTTCAACACACTGACCCCATCATTCCTGCCACTTTCTGAAGCAGTTCTAGAAGTTCTCTTTTGTGAGTGTCTTTAGGACAAGTGGTCGAAAATATGATGAAAGCTGCTGTAAGTGCCACATCCAGTGGAAAAGGCAGGGCTGTGAAAAAGTCACCGTGTGTCCTTACCCACCATAGGCCCTGGGTCTGGCACAGGGTGATCTATTGCTTTTCCTCAAAGTCAAAATAACATGATGGTAAGTGCTTTGAATCTACTGAGGGCTTTGGGACAGCAAGGACAGTGTAAAGAAAGACACTCACAGAGGAGGACTGCCAGAGTGGCCTCAGAAAGTGGCAAGAGCGAAAAGATAAATGTGTTGACAGTGAGAGGTGATGGGCCACTTCTCATAAATTTTAAAATTTAAACATTCACCTTAATTTTCCATCATACCCGGAGTGTGATACAGGGTGTTGATGTCACAGATGAGCGAAGGCCCTTCCAGGGAGAGGGGATGGGTGAACACAGGCCTGAGGCCGGAGTGGGAGGTGATGGAGGTCCATGTTTGTGCAATATAGAAAGCCAGAGGGCGGAGAGGCGGGAAAGCCGGTCCCTGTTGTCTCGGTGGCAGAACTTGCAGGTGGTGCCGAGCCCAGAGCCCTGCGGACTTCCAGTGTGTGGGTTGCTGGATGGCACTTTTTCTCCACTCCTTTCTCTTTTCTGAGTACAGCTGGGCCCTGTTGGTAACAGTTCTCTAGTAAGGCAAGGAGAAGAGCCCTTTCTGAGCAGCAGAGATGCTGCTACTGCAACTAGAAATAAGAAAGAGAAGAAATGGAGTGTGAATGAGGGTTGGAGTGATTTAGTTCTGGATTTGGTGTGTCAGGAGGTTCTTGTGTGCCACTGAGGAGAAAGCGTGGGGCTCCATGGAAATGCGCTCTGAGATCCGGTAGAAATTCGAGAGAAGTCCTTTTTGAAATACTGTCACTGTAGAAGTGACTGAAGTCTACGGAATTGGTGAACTCACAGGAAGAAAGGGCTGGGGAAATCCTGCCATAGTCTTCGTACTTATTATAAATTGTGTTTTCTGTTTTTATGATTATTTTATTAGTTTCATTATCAAAGTATTGGCTAGGTTTTTTTTCTCATGTGTATCAGTATCTCATGAGACAGAGAATGCACCTAGAATAACAGTTCTTCAGGCTCAAGATGATTTGCTCGGCAGTCCTTCCAGTTGGTTCTTTCAAGTTTGTCACTTCCAGGCCTGTGGGTAATTGTGTTCCTATCTGATGTAGACCAGATAAGCAGCGCATTAGCAGCAATCAATGCTGTGCTTTCAGAGCATTTTCCCAGAGCTTTCCTTAATTTGTTCTCATCAGCCTTGATACAGCTGAGCTGTCAGTATTTATTCTTTTTTGTGAAAACTAAAACCCAAAGGAAAAGCAAATCCTTGTGATTAGGGCAAGAGCTGAGATTTGAACCCAGGACCTCTGACTGTAAACCGTGTGCCTTTTCTCTACCACACTGCTGATGCCTCGTTGTTCCCTAAGGCAGGAGAATAGCGAGCACAGCTTTGCTGTCAGCCAGCCTGCTTTGTCAGGTTGGTGTTGTGCTGGGAGCACGGGCCAGCCTGCCTTAATACTTGCTTCTCTTAACAGATCACAAAGGCTGACTTAGAGCAGCGCCATCCTCAGCTTGACTTTGTTTTTACGTTGGCGCAGAATTTGAAAAACAAAGCTTCCAGTTCAGATGTGAGAACAGCAATCACAGAAAAATGTGAGTTTAAAATAAAAAATGTACATCCGGATGCACATTCCCCAAAGCTGGTGCCTCTCCCCTCACTCCTGTCTTTCCCATGCTCTCTGTTACACAAGCACGTTCATTGGCAGTGAGTCAGTCATGGCTTTTTCCTTTTTGTATTGGCTGTTGAACCCAGTGATGCTTGACCTTTTATACCACCTCAGTCTTTTCTAAACATCTTATTCTGAGACAAGGCCGCGATAAGATGTCCATGAGCTTGTTATTCCTCCTGCTTCAGCCTCCTGAGTAGCTGGGATTCTAGGTCTGTACCACTATACCTGGTTTAACATGAGTTCTAAGTAATTCCTTACTGGATTTTTTTTTTTTTTTGAGACAGGGTCTCACTTTGTAGTTCAGGCCGGCCCTGAACTCACTATGTGGCCCAGGCAAGTCTTGAACTCAGCAATCCTCCTGCTTCTGCCTCCCAAGTGCTGGGATTACAGGCGTGAGCCACCATGCCCTAGCACTGTGGTATATGGTATTGATTGCTGGTTGGTGCGAGTGACCACGTCCAGCATTGTATATGGTTACTGGGGATCGAACTCAGGACTTTGTGCTTGCGAGGCAGGCACCGGCATCACTGAGCTAAATCTCTGGCCCTTACTGGATTTTTTTTTTTTTTTTTTTTTTTTTTTTTTTTTTTTTTTTTGTGGTACCAGGCATTGGACTCGGGCCCTTGTGTTTCCAAGGTAGGTGCGGTACCACTTGAGCTAAATCCCCAGCCCCTCCTTACTGGATTTTTTTTCTTTTAGATTAAGATTTCTTTTAGAGTAATCAAAATAATGAAAATTAGCAAGTCTGATTCTTCCACTGAACTTTATTTACTAAGATCAGGTATTCCTACATCTCAGCTCAGTTTCCCAAAATTCATTCTACATATGGTTTTTGAGCAATTGCTGTGTGTCTGGCCCTCTTTTGGGGACACTTTAGTGGAAAAAAGTTAACCAAGAAATGAACATACAGAATACCAATAAATAAAGATCTCTGTTTAAAGTCTGCATTTGACTTCAAAAGCATTTTAAATCTGTGTGGCATATAGAGGAATGTCTAAATGCTCCAGAGTGACATCTGGGGACAGTCACAATCTGCTTTCATCATCCGCTGCTTCCCTGCAGCCTTTGTCCCATCTGTAAAGATTTCACACTCCACGTGCACAGACACACACACAGACACACATACACACACTCTTTAGGACATCCTGACATGTCTTAGTATCCTTACCTTTATTCGTGTTGTTTCTTTTCCTTTTGCCTTTTTCTTCCCCTGTGCAATTCTGTTCAGCAGCTAAAATGTCACCCCCTCTGTGAAATCTTTCTCACCTTCTTCCTGTCGCAGGTGGATGGTGTTTTCTATCTTTAGTGCCCCTTTGTGGCCTTATTCCCCGTAACTGTAGATCTCATAGCTATGTTCTTCTTCTTGCCTTCCACAGGCTCTCATTCTTCACCTTTCTGACCCAACTCAAGTTAGGCACTTAGTAAATGTTTGTGCTGGAATTTAAACTGGGAGAATAGAGTCTGACACTCTCAGGGGAAGGAAGCCAGCTATTCCCCAGGTGGGAGTGCTTTGATTTCAAATAAATGTGGTAGGAGTAAGGTTACTGTGGGTGATAAGTTAGTAAAGAACTTTTAGTATAGGACAGTATTGACTGTTTTCCCTCTTTTTGTCAGTTGATTGTGCCCCTGTGGGGCCCTGTAGCGATCCTGTCCCCCGTCTTGGCACAGGGGCTGTGTTAGGGTGATGTCTTTGTCATTTTCCTGCACTGACAGTCAGTACCCGCCACCTGGAACTTAAAGGAGGAGAGGTTTATTTTTGGCCCAGGCAGGGCAGCGTAGTAGAGGGGCTTGGGAAGAGTGTCGTTCATGGCATGGTGCAGAGAGTCCAGGGAGAATTGGGACAGGAGGGAAACCCTTCTAAGTGTTGCTCACAGTGACCCGCCCCTTCTAACCATATCCTGCCTCCTAACAGCAAGTCAGCAGTAGGGCCCCAGTCTGGTTTCCAAAGCCCCACTGATGAACACCTATGGCTTGAGGACAGTGGTGGCAACACACTGTGGGCTGTTTGTATCACTGAAAGCTCTGAAATGTTCGCCTCTGGGAAAGCACCTAGATCTAAACCGTAGGAAGCTCTGAACTATTGACAGTGCCTTCTCCATTTTGCTCCTCTGTGATTTTTTTCTCTAGTCTCCTCTTGGTTGCATGAAAATTTATCTTAAGGTTTTTCTTTGTTTTTCACAAGGTTTACCTTCTCCCAAATGTCTTCCTTCCCTTTGTCATTGAGAGTTCTCTTTTGTTTTCTCTCCCTATGTGCGTGTATACATGTGTGTATTACACGTGTGTGTATATGCCATGTCTCCATCATTATGTCTTAAACATATATACATGTTTCCTTTTAGAGAGATTTCATGCCACAAAAGGCAAATGTGAAAAGTCTTAATTAGTTTGTTTTCTTCTACACTCAGTCTGCTCTAGAGAGTGGCCTTTAAGGATAACAAGTGACTATCTCTGTCTTAAAGTTTTGTCTCTACCTCCATCAAGCCTTGCTTTACAAGTTTATAACAATAGATGTTTTTAGTGCACTTAAAGTAGAGCTTAACGCAACTTTTCCCCCTCAAAACTTGTTTCAGAAATATATTGAAAGCCAGACACAGTGGCACATGTCTGTCACCCTGCTCCTCAGCAGGCTGGGCAGGAGGATCACAAATTCAAAAACACGGGCAAGTCAGTGAGAATGACTTCATTATACAATGGAGAGCTGGGGAGGTGGTAACTTGGAACCTCAGCCCCTGGGAGACTGAGGTGGAGAGACAGGAAATTTGAGACTAGCATGGCATCTTACTGAGATCCTGCCCCAAGATTTAAAAACCAACAAGAACAGAAAGGAGCTGGGGTACCCCTCGGTGTGAAGGGCTTAGGTCCTATCTTCAGGACTGCCAATCAGTCAATCAATTGACCATAACTGTTTTATAGTGTAGCAGACATACATTAAAATTTCTTTCAGATATATTTATCAATTTGCTCCCTTTCTCTTTTGTGGTTCAAGACTTATTTGGGGTAAACGTGCAGTCTGGGGTCAGGTGTATCTTATCCCCTTTTCTGAAAGTTAACCCTCAGGATTCTTTTCGCGATGCTCCCCCAGTGGAAAAGGTAAAAACGCGCTGGGACAGCACACAGCATGGTGTTGAGCTCCGCCGCCAGCAGCTGGAGGCCATGATTGCAGACAGCCTCCGGTGGGAGGACCACAGAGAGGAGACCGAGGAGCTGATGAGGAAGTTTGAGGCCCGACTCTACATGCTGCAGCAGGCCCGCAGGGATCCGCTGAGCAAGCAAGTTTCTGACAACCAAGTAAGTCTCATTAGGCATTATTTTGGTGGTATTATTTAATCATAACAGGTATTAAAACCCTTCTGTAGTAGTTTCTCGAGTTCTTAGGCTACATATTGAAATATATATGAAGAACGTGACCAGGAGATTTTTTTCCCCCAAAATTCTGAAGTCTTAACAAAGAGAAATGTACCTTTTTTTTGTTTTTTCAAATAAAATTACTCCATGGGGGCCCAGGGTGTAGCTCAGTGGCACAGCAACAGTCTGACAAGTGTCAGGTCCTGAGTTTGATCCCTGGTATCCATGAACAAACAAACAAAAAATAAATAAATAAAAATACATATTTAAAAAGTAATAAAATGATCCCATGAACCTATATCTAGAAAAATAACATTTTTGTTTTTTTTTTAAAGACCACACTCCCTTCTTTGCTTATGTTGAAGTCCATTTTTATTTACAAAATTTCTTGAGACTTTCCTTTGCTATTATAGTTTTATCAATGGTAGGTACCTTTTTCATGATCAGTTTGATTATAGAGCTGATGACATTGAACAGTTATGGTATTTTTAAAGTGTTATTTTAAAATTTCTACAATCACAGGAAATATTCTTGAATCAGAGGTTGTGGCTGTGAGGTGGTATTTTGTCATAACGTTTTATTTGCTCTTCAGGAGGCCTAAGATGAAAGCATGCATTTATGAAGAATAGAATAATAAAGAAGATAAAAACAAAATCTCAAACCTGGAAGTATGCTTTTACTCTTCACAGGGTAGACTTTGTGATTTAAAAAGCAAATGGTTGGATACCCAGGTTTCTGGACCATTCTCAGTGTCTATGATTCCTGCTTATTTCTTCTACAAATGACTGAAATGGACACTTAACATAGAGAGACACCACTGCAAACGACACCAGTGTTTCAGTCGTTAGGTTCAGAATCCCTTTATGTCTGCAAGATCGGCATCTATGATTCAGTCAGCTGAGCGTCATGGAGTTAGATGGTGAAGGTCACGTCTGTGCTGAACATGTACAGTGGTAAAACCTTATTGTTCTGTCAATAGTGTAGTAGAAGATTATTCTGTAATATTCACATTGTTCTAGGAGGTAAGTAACTGAGAGATGTTTTAAAGTATGTGGGAGGACAGTGGATCACTTCTATAACGAACTTGACCATTTGTAGATTTTGCCACTCTCAGAAAGGAAGGTTTTGGAACCAGTTTTCCACAGATAGGAAGACAGGACTGTAATTTTGTTTTTTAATTAATAATGTCATTATTTTCTGAAATGTGAGGGTTTTGTGTTTTTTCCCCTAATTATGAAAAGCATTCTAGGGACACTGAACTCTCATTTAGATTTCAGGAAAGTGCCTTGATCCGGAGCTTTTGGGGAGGGAAAAGTGTGTCGTGACCGCTACTGCAGCCCTCAGTGGAGCTCCTCAGGTGGCTCGTGGGAGCCCTGGCTTGACTCTGATTCTTACGTGTTTTTAACTTTGTGAAAACACACACGAAGACTTCTGTGTTGTTGGCACTTGCCATTGCCCTGAGCGTGTGTGGGAAACACTCTGTGTGTTCATTCCTAGACAATCATGTGTTCCTGTGAGAGTCAGATCTGGTGCAGAAGGAATGAAAGGAACCAAAGGTTTGAGGAAGTAGAGTATCTCCAAGAGGAAAAGATAGTCATTGCTTGATCTTATCTACTGTGTCCCAGATGTCTTAGACAGTTTCCTTTTTGCCCCTAGAATTGTTGTGTTTTAAGATTATATGGAACAGCTGGATCAAGCCTGTAATCCCAGCTCTTGGAGGCAGAGGAAGAAAGGATTGCTGAGTTGGAGGCTCGTCTGGGCTCCATAGTGAGCTCAGGGCCAGCCTGAACTACAAAGTGAGACCCTGTCTCAAGAAAAAAAAAAAAAAGATTATATGGAATAGTTTGTCCCCTGACCCACTTTATTCTTGTGATCCCTGTGTCTGAGCAATGATAAAACTTTGCAAGAGGGGGCTGGGGATTTAGCTCAAGTGGCACCGCGCCTATCTTGGAAGCACAAGGGCCCACATTCGATCCCTGGTACTGCCAAAAAACCCCAAAAAACAACAAAAAAAACTTTGCAAGAGTAGTTGTGCTTGGATAGTAGTGATTAATGACTGGCTGCATCTGATGGTTTCATTTTGTGCCTTAGCTATTGCTTCAAGAACTGGGTCCTGGTGACGGTATCATCATGGCATTTGAGAATGTCCTGCAGAAACTGCTGGAAGACTATGCTACTGATGACACAAGGAATGTGAAGGAAACCACTGAGTACTTGAAAGCATCCTGGATCAATCTGAAACGAAGGTAACTCTATGGCCCTGGCAGCTTAGTGTATTTTGTCAAGTTGAGAGTTTGACTTCTTTGGCTGTCTCATGGAAACAGGCCAGAGATGTGTATACTTGAAGTGGGTTTTATGATCTTTTCAGATTTTATACTGTAATGTGCTGAGTTAGCACCCTTAGCCTTACTCAGTGATGAAGGTCTATTGATGCAGTATCTATTTAAGTCTCCACAATGTAGTTTTCCTTGAATAAGCTTAAACCTTACTAGGCGTTATTCTATGGGTTCTGATTTTCTTGACTCTCAGGATTACCTAGAATATATTTTATAATACTGCAGTGAAGAACAAAGTATTTACAGATAGCTCAAATTAATGGTACCACTAACAGCAGTTATAGCACATTATATAATAATGGAGTATTTGACTGGGGTGTCCTCAGTAGAGGGCCATATACCACATAGCCAACACTTGACCCCTGAAATAATCAGTGTGTATGTAAGGTTTAATTAATTATCATTTTTTTCCCCTGGCTGTCTAGTCATATTTGGAATAGCCTAAAATAGCACATGTACTCATAAGAGATATTTTTCTGTCAAAAATGATTTGAGGAACTATTAACACTAGTTAGCATCTCTTTAAGGCTGTATATTTATAGTCATCATCATAAAAGGTATTTACTTCAAGCAGTGGGAATGCCTATGTCTAAGTAAAATTACAGTTTTCCAGGCATATTTAGCTAGTAAAATGTAGCTTCTTGAAAACAAATTTGATATCAAAACACATTTATTTTGTAGTGAATAAAATTGGTAAGAACACTTTATGGCATATATTGCTGGTAATAAAGTATGCTCTAGCATTTCAGGATGGTTGGACTTGGAGAAATTTTTATTCATTTCAAGAGTGTTTCATGTTAAATTTTTTAAAGCAGTTCTAAAAACTTAAGAGACTGATCAGGGAAGGACATGAGCTTGTATGTGTCTCTAAATATACCATGGATACTAGAGGAAATAAGATTGGGGTAGGAAATATAAAATTTTGTAACAGATCAAGGCAGCATGGCTATAATTTTGATACTTCTTGCATTTCAGTACAATTTTTCTGTGTTGTTCTAACAAGTCATTTAGATAGAGTAAGGGTTTCAGAACTAAGACAGGAAAGAAGTTGACTATAAACACCTTTAACATAGAGATAGTCCTTAAACATACATCTCTGTTGTTTCCAAAAATTCCACATGTAAGAATTATGACTTCGTTGTTGTTGTAAACAATACCAGAAAAATTGACCATTGAGGAATGAATGGCTTGCTTTATTTAGTACCTCAAATTCTTTTTTTTGCTTTTACTTTATAAATATTTTAAAACAGACTATAGCAGTAAGAATAGATGGAAGAGGCAATTAAAAATGAATTATATTCCAAGGTGACCTCTCATTTATCATAGCTAAGAGAACCACAGTATTCCAGGTTCACTGTAGTTATAAGTAGTTCTCCTTAGTCTGTTTTCTTTCTGTATTTTAGGCAGATGTGTAAGTGTATTGGACATGCTATAGATACATTGTTATTTGTAAAGCTTAGAAAATACAGCAAAATTATGGCTCACAGGAACCATTCATGGGTGAGAGCCAGGATTTTTGTACATGGTGAGAGTTTTCTCTTTTTTTTTTTTTTGAGACAGGGTCTCACTTTGTAGTTCAAGCTGGTCCTGAGCTCACTATGTAGCCCAGGCAAGCCTCGAACTCAGCAATCCTCCTGCCTCTGCCTCCTGAGTGCTGGGATTATAGGCATGAACCACTATGCCTGGCACTGTGGTATGTGGTACTGATTGCTGGTGGGCAAGAGTCACCACACCTAGTATTGTTCCAGGGATCAAAAGTGGGACCTTGGGATCAAACCAGGGACCTTGCACTTGCTAGGCAGGCGCCAGAACCACAGAGCTAAATCTCTGGCCCCTCAATTTTCTTTTTATTTATTATTATGTTTTAGAATCAAAATGTCAGCTGTTGCTGATGAGTGCTTTGTATACCTCCTTTCGGGTCCATCTCTGATTCTCTTTACTGCTTCTTCTCTGTGTTGAAGTTAGAAGCCAGATCAGTTGGAGACTGTGGGGCCTCTCTCTGTGGAAAGGGGCACCTTCTAGGGCGTGGTCTTCATGCCCACTTAAGTGGCTTCCAGAAGACCTTTGGCCAGGCTCTCCTCTTACTTCTTGGCTATATTCTGAGTATATATCATTGTCAATCAAATTCTGAAGGAAGGGAAGGTGGTTTTGCTTGGGAGTTTGGTGTCAGCTTTCAAAGGAAATATTTTGTGTGCATTGCACTGACCCACAGAACTTGCCCATTCCCATTTGCAGGGCCGTGATTTCTTACCCACAATGTTGAAGTCCAGGAACAGCTGTGATAATGGAAAGTTTGGAATTGATGTCAGGTTATTTATTCTAGTCATTATTTATCCCCCTTAGCAGAAATACTTTGCTTTTAGCTGAACAAATACTTTGCTCTTTTGCTTCTTTGCTCCTCTAAACCTGCTCAAAAGATAACCTATAACCTATGTACTTCTGTAATATTAGTATTTTAAGGTACAAAAAATTTCTACTTCTGAAACAAAACCAACTGCTGGTATTTTGTATCTGTGAGCAGCAGGCTGTGCTAATGTTTGCTGACTAACTACAAGTCTCAATCACAGTGGCTGCTGCCTATGGCCTTTTTCTCCATGCATCTGTTAATGGCAGTTGACTAACTTTTAGTGCAAACTGATATGTTGATAGTTGAAATGTGATTGTCTCTTACCCAAAATGGTTTCAACCAGAAGGGTTTGGGGTTTGGGATTTATTTGTTTTTTACTTTGTAATATTTGTACATACATAATGAAATATCTAAGGGATAGGACTCAAATCTAAATATGACATTCATTCGTGTTTCAAATGTACCTTAAAGGACTGGCCATATAATTAGAGGTAGAACACTTGCCTACTGGTATGAGGCTCTGGGTTCCATCCTCAGTAAGGGAAAACAGGGAAGGAGGGAAGAAGGGAGAGATAGACATAGCTGGAAGGGAACTTTGCAACATTTTAAATAATTTTGTACATGAAACAAGGCTTAATAGCATGGGATTTTTCACTATGGCATTCTTTTATCACTCAGAGAGCTTCAGACTTTGAAGCTGTTCGGATTTTCAGATTAGTGATGCTCAGTAGTAACTTGGCATAGATGCCTGATTTCAGGTCTGAAAGATTATTTTATTGCTCTAAGCACTTCAGGGCTTAAATAACCTTTTATGTCAATATTTGTGTGTATATAGATGTCATACCTTTGTACACATTGTTACCAATACTAGTGCACCATAGAGCATGTAAGACAGTATGACCATATGCTATAATTTCTTAAACATCACTAATTACTATGGATTTTTTCGTCGGCCTTATTCCCATGAAGTCATGTTTCACCTCTGAAATTTTAAGGAATTTTTAGAATAGTACAGGCAGAGCAAAGAGCACATGGGTGTGGTATCTGACAACTCTCAGTTAAAATTCCACTGAATGCATTTACTCACTGTGTGAATCTCAAGCATGTCATTTAAACTCGTGGAGTCTCACTTTCCCTGGCTGTAAAGTGGGGAGCAAAGTGTGCAGGATTAGCATGAGATCAGAAGTTACGTGTGAACGTTCTTGGTACATGGCTTATGCTCAACAAAATGTTGCCCAAATTACCATCTTATGCTCTATCATAATATATCTTCCATATAAACCCTCCACTCCTTAGTCTGCTTTTCAGAGCTTCTTGTAGAGAAATTAGCAGAGTATTGGGCCAATATTAAGCAGCTATCATCTTTCCAAATGGTTTTAATGATAGGCTGGATAATGTGCTTTATTGAATGTATTAGAGACACACTAAATCGTTACTACTTGTGGGAACATTTTAGATAAGGCAATGTCCTTGGCTAGTGAAGGTATCACAGTTGCTGAATGTGTGTTGTATCAAAGTATTTTCTGCAAGCAAGAAGTCTTAGCATCCTGAAAAGAAAGAGCATTGAGGTTGGGGGTGTCAGTCAGTAGCAGGGCACTTGTCTAACAAGTGTGAGCCCTTGCTTTGCTCCCTACCACCATCAAGGGAAAAAAGAAAAGAAAGGAAAAAGAAGTGGTGCAGATCTGCAGATGTTTTAGAAGACACAGTTCTTTCTTTAGAAGCCATGAAATAAATGTAGTTCAGATTGGTTCTGGGAAGAACGTCTTCCTTCTCCTTCTGGTGCTGGGGCTTGAATCGAGGGCCTTGCTCAAAATAAGACTCTTTCATTAATGCTCATTACTTTATTGATAAAGGCCGGTTAGACATGTGAAGAACTATACATAGGGACTGAGTAAATATTGTATATATTTAAGGTGCATTAGTGAAAATCTTGGCTATTTTGAAGACAGGTAAATTAGAAACATTTGAATTTACTTTTGATCGTTTCTCATTTGTTTTGTTGCATAGTTTGAAACTACCGTTATTTCTTTTACTACTTTTCCATTAGTCCTTGTTTATTGTCCTTCTAGATTAATAAAAATGAAGCATTCTTCTTCAGCATGTATCCATTGTTTGATCTGGTCAATAGCCTTTAAGAGCAACAATAGCATATATTCATTGGAAACAATTCCAATGAATCTTATGCCCTAAGGCCTGGCACAGTCTTTGAGCTCATAAATGAACATGGTAGTATCCGTCATTTCCAAATCAATGGGCACAGGGCAAAGTGCAGGGAACCTTTTCTTTGCAGCTTGTCCACTGTTATGAAATTTAGTTTTGGGTCAGGCAGCTTGATTTATCCTCTCACAAGCTTATATTTTTCCCTGAAGGTCACCTTTATTTTTCCACTTGTTTCTTATATTTTCCTTCCTAGCATTGCATTTTTATGTGTCATCCACACTTGGGAATTGAACTGGCCAAGAAGAGAAACATAAAAATTATACTCTTTATATTTTTCCTCATCTTTTATGTTGTTTTAACATCTCAGGTATCATTTTAATGCCTTTAAAATATTATAGTGTCTTTGTAGTGTATAGCTAAGAATGGTTATGTTTTTATTTTGTAAACATTAGTTTCAAACAAGCAGATATTGTCTCTGTCCAGTTAGCTCCATATCAAACAAAGGACTGATGTTCATAGTTTTGGTTTTTCTCTTGGTAAATGTTTATTTAGATTCCTATTTGCTAAGGTCTGTAGTTACCTGAAATTTCAACCATGATTTTGCTTGGGTTTGTTCCCTGGAAGCTTACATAGGGGGTGCCGTGTGGTGGTTAAGTAAAAACAACAGCAACAAATAACAAGCCATAATTATAGGAGTGGAAAAAATTAAGAAGTTGCTCTTTCAGTGAAGAACTTAATGTAGCTTGGGTAAAACTGAGAAAGCAGGAATCAGAAAGTCATGTTTGAGCTGCTTTTGAAGATCAAGAAGCAAATTCCAGATGAACGCCCTGCTAGGTGGATACACGAAAGAATTAAAAGCATCATGTCATGATGACATATGTGCACCCTTGTTTATGGAAGCACAGTTTGTGATAGCTAAATCTTGCCCATCAACTGGAGACTGAAAAAAGATGTAGGAGGTTTTAAAAAAATAAAATGGAGAATTACTCAGCCATAAAGAATGAAAAATTAGATACATTTATACTTCAATGGATACATCTTGAGTATATACTCATAGTGAATAAATAGGACAAAGGTGTGTAAGTACTGAATTGCTTCTCTAGAATGAAAAACTGAAGATGTAAATGAGGTCTAGAATGTATGATAGGTATTGTGAAATAGGAAGAAAATGTTCAAAGGGAAAAGAGAAAAGGGGACAGGAGAAAGTAAGGAAGGGAAAGAAAAAATTTGATGGTACCCCCCACACATGGAAATAAAGCTTATGTATATGGGGGTGCAGGTTGTAGGGAGGGCAAGGAATGGGGAAAAATGGGAATCAAGGTATATCATGCACAGGTACAAATTCTCAATGTTGAATGTGATCACGGTGAGTATCTAAAATGTACCAATACACTCAATAAAGGGAATAAATCATGATGCAGGAATGAGCATAGAATGTGGTTGAGTAAGAAAGTACAGGCTGAGATGTGGGAAGAGAGAGAGGCATAGGCCGGGTCCTGGAAGGGCGTTTGGGTGGTTATTACAATGGAAAAAGCACCTGGGATTATTGAGGGAAGGATTCCTGCTGTCTTGTATTGAATAGAGTATGACCCCTGTGAATCTTCTGTGGAGGGTAGGTTGTCAGGGTAAAAAGGAATACCTGGGAAGACCAGAAAGGAAAGGATAGCTGTGACCCATCTGGCTTGGCTACTGTGGCTGCTGTGATGAGATAAATATTGTAGACTTAAGATGCACTCTGGAAATAGAAAAAGTACTTCAGTGGATTAGCAGTGTGGCTTGAGAAAGTGTAAATAATGAAAGGTGGCATTTGTAAAATGATGAGTGGCAGCATTAGTCACTAAATTGGGAAAGGCTGTGGGAGTTTATGTAGAAAAAGTTAAAAGTTGGGTTTTGACGTTTATTTGAGATATGTTAGCTGTCTATATGTGTAGATAGTTGGATTGTTGAATATGAAACTCAAATATTTTGTACCTCAGATTTATTTATCTTTAAAATTGATTTTATTGATACATTTTATATATTTTACATTATGATCACATTCAACATTGCAGGTTTGTACCATTACATCACAGATTTAAATGTGGAATTCTAGGCAATTACACTGGAAATTTAAGTCTGTGGGATGAGATGCGATAACAGGGAGATGTAAAGATACAGAAGAGATGAAGGTACTTGACTTGCCACAGGGCCTGGGGTGATTAAGCAAAATAGGCAAACAGAGGAAAAGAAGTGGGGGAGGGGTCTTCAAGTAATTAGAAAACTCCAGGATATTTGGTGATTAGAAGTAGAAAGAAGAACTTGGCGTGGTGGTGCACACCTATAATCCCAGCACTCAGGAGGCTGAGGCAGGAGGATTCTCATGTATTCCAGGCAACATAGTGAATTCAAGGGCAGCATAAACTACATAGTAAGATCCTGTCTCCAAAATCAAAAGTATAGAGGAGAGAATATTCCTGAGACAGAACAGTCCACTGTGTTGAATGAGGATGAATCCATCAGGAAAGATGACACAGGGCATCTTCCACAGAAGTCCACAGCTTGGAGATTCCTGGTGATTTTGAGAAAGTTTTTTTTTTTGTGTGTGTGTGTGTGGTACTGAAGATCAAACTAATGACCTTGTGCTTGCCAGGAAGGCTGTAGTGCCACTGAGCCAAATCTCTGGCTTCTGGGAAAAATTTTTGAGTGATCATCTGAGAGGCAGAGAATGAGATGAAGGTGAGGAAGTAGAAACAGGTGGAAACAGCATTTGAGAAGTTTATTCTGAATAGGGACAGAGAGCCTGGGGAATACCTGAAGGAGATTGCGGGTCAAAGTAAGATATGATAGCACATGCCTGTAAGCTTGTGGAAATGCTTCAGCAGAGAAAGATACTTAGTGAACAGATGATTCAAGATAGAGCAGTCAAGGGAAAAAGGAAAAAGAAGTCCTCGCAGAGAGCGAAGGCTTGATCAGGAGAGTGGAGGTTGGCAAGAGCTGGGATGCATTTTCTGTTCTGATGGAAGCACTGAGAAGGTGAGTACAGCTCACGGGGGTGGCTAGAGCCTCCACAGGTGCTGTGCAAGGACTGGGTTTTCTTTCTGGTCTGTGGACACTGTTGCTGAGGCTGGAGGTGGGACTGAGAGGAGTTGAAAGAAGAGGACTAGATTCTGGACAGAATCCTGGTGAGATGCTTGTCCTAGGGTGACTTTATAATCTTGCTGACTAGTAGGAGGTGCCAGGGTGTGATGTTCAGCAGCGTATGTCAGGGACAGATAGCTCCATTGATGTATTACCACATTCCTCCACTCGAGGCAACTGGAAGGAAGGCAGACAGGATGGAGAGAGAAGCAGCAGGGGAGGAAGGTCTTTGTGCCGGAATGGAGACATGGAGAGCACAGTTTCTGTTCCACGTTGGGTCTGAGGCATCTCTTTTTCTGGGTGCCACAGTCCCCCTCTTGAGCTATGGCTTGTCAGGCAGATTTCAGGGTTTTACTTCACACTGTGCTTAGGTGTTGAGGCAGTAGACAGCTTTTAGAGCCATATACAGTAACCCTGAACTTGAAGCACAGGATGTGAACATAATAGACAAATGTCTTAAGCCTCAAAAAAGTAGGATCCTTCTGAAAACAGAACAGTGGTGTGGAAAAAGCACTGGGGAGTTAGAAGGACCCTTGTTCTAACTCTTCACCCCGAGACCTAAAGGATTTGGGGTGTGGGAACAACATGAAGCTGAACAAACACTTCATTAAAAGCTGACAGAGTAATTGATGGCCCGAGGGAAACCAATTTCAGTGAAGACAAAGCACCAGGTCTGCTGACCGTAGAGAAGGAGTTCTGTGGCGTGATGGAAGACGGCTTGGGTTGAGGTAGATATGGGTAGATTAAGGAAGGTTTACAGTCCCATATGATTGAGGAGTGAAGACCAAATGCCAGCAGTGTTCTAGCTTTAAAAAGGACGCACTGAGACAGAGCCTTTCACAGAAGTAGCTCTGTGGTCTTGCATATATGTTTGCAGGCAGTGACAGCTCCAGGGGTGGCTTCCGCTTTGGTTATACAAGGCTTTGGTCAGGTGTTGCAGTGTAAGGGTGGAAGCTGGGCACCTCAGCTTCCTGGTGGTAACATTAGTAGTGTTTCTTAAATCTCACGGCATAAATTTTGAAGTGCCTTGGTGGTGATCCAGTCTGTGTGTCATAAGGATTGGTCACCAAAGAACATAGATCATTGGGAATATTGCAGTGACTAAATCTTTACTTGGATTTTCCCTGCAGCATGCCTTAATATATTTTCCAGTTACGCGTTACTTTTTTTTTGTTGTTGTTGTTGTTGTTTACAAAAGAACAAAATTCCCTTGGGAAGATACTTAGTGAAAATCTTAAAGAATTGCTTTATTATAAGTTTTCTACCTGTCCCTCAGACTCCTGATACTACTGTTTTTTTGCTCTAAAAGAGATAAACATATTTAAATCTCATATCACTGTAAAGGTCACCCTTTTAAAGTCACCAAAACATAGCAATACATAACTGGATTTCATAAGACGTTTTTTTCCATTAAAGTCTTTTAAAAGAGACTTTTTTTTTTTTTTTTTTTTTGAGATAGGGTCTCGCTTTGAAATTCAGGCTGGCCCTGAGCTCACTATGGAGCCCAGGCAAGCCTGGAACTCAGCAATCCTCCTGTCTCTGCCTCCCGAGTGCTGGGATTACAGGCGTGAGCCACCAGGCCCGGCACTGTGGTATGTGGTATTGATGGTTGGTGGGTGTGAGTCACAACCCCGGGCATTGTGTGTGGTTACTGGGATTGAGCCCAGGGCCTTGCGCTTGTGAGGCAGGCGCCGGAACCGCTGAGCTAAATCTCCGGCCCTAAAAGACAAATATTTTTATGTGTCTGTTCAAATACTTTTCTGACCAGTTACAAATATGAGCATACCAGATTAAATAATACGTCTTAAAGCTTAAAATATCAAATACTATTTACCATCTCTAAAATGACATTTTATAAAAGTGTGTTATGTGAGTGGCCATATTTTATGTTACTACATGGCTGTCAGCCATTTAATAGAGTATCATAACCAGTTTTATTACAGACATCTCTGAAAGCTAAGAGTTTACGTTTAAAAAATCTTACTTCTGCTTAATATAAACATAAATCTATCACTTATAGATGTTCTTAAAATCTTTTATGAGAAAGTATGTACTTTTAGTCTGCATCCTTTCTTGTACTAAAGATTTCTGTAGTCTCATTCTTCTGTTTTTTCAATTGAATTCTTTATTGATACATTTTATATACAGTTCACAATCACATTTAACATTGGATAATTTGTACCAGTATAAGGCACAAGTTAATTCTCATTTTACTCATATTGCTACCAACCCACAACCCTGACCCCCTATATACATGTGCTTTCTTTTTCTTTCTAAATCATATTTATTCTTCCCCCTGATTGCTTTCCCCTATCACATTCCCTTTCAATATTTCCTATTTCACAAAATCTATCATACATTCTAGAACTCATTTACATCTACAGGTTTTCATACCAGAGAAAAGATATGGTATTTATTTAAGACATATTATATCTGTGATCTGTTTATTTCACATATTAGTGTGTCTTCAAGGTGTGTCCATTTGCACATAAATGAATGAAACTTGTCATTCTTTATGTTAGAGTAATACTCCATTTTATAAAAAAATCTCATTCTGTTTTGAGTAAATATTATAATTTCAGCCAAAGTTATTCTTGTAAACTGAAAATGTGATAAATTTTAGGTTTTTGAGCCTATTCTTACTCTTTGTAGTTTATACATTAAAAAAGAGCTACAAAAATGTCCTCTGCCTTTGCCTTCTAGCCACACATTTCCTAAGGTGAAGAAGTCATTTCTTTTCCTGTCCTAGTGCTCCTTTCCCTGTATTCTTGCATCATTTCTCAGATTTGTTCCAGTTCTGTTTTGTTCTTCTCTTGGCCAGAACTGCTTAGTATAAAATCTGCACTGAGATGGGGAACAAACAGGAATTTAGTGGGGGAGTGATTTTGGGGCCATCCACACTGATGCTCCCTGACCTCTCTGCTGTCTCACAATGCATTTTCCTTTATACGCAGCAGCTCTTCATGAAGCTGAATTTGAAACTAGGGGTGAAGTGAGATTGGAAAAGACTTCCAGCAGGTTTTGTAATCTCCATGATGGATTATGTAGTTGTAAAAGGGTCCCTAGAGATGTTGAAATCGGTCTTTTCCAAACAAGTGCAAGCTCCTTATTTTAAGGGTTAAAAAACAAAAACAATAACTTAAACCAGAGATTGAAATGATTTACCTAAGCTATATCACTGGTAAATGACAGAGATGGTAGAATTTGGCCATTTTCTTCTGAGCGCAGTGTACAAATTACATTAGAGCTAATTTATTGGCCTGTGTGGTAAGTGTGCATATATATTCCTGAGTGTTGAACTTTAATCATTCTGCTTCATACTTCTATGATTAATCACATGAAATTTCTTGAAAATGGATAAAAGAATTTTATAATATACCATTTTGTAGTCTTGCATCTAATTTTCAAAACCAAACTAGTGTCTGGAAACAACTGGCACAATTAGAGTATATTCTATTAGAAATTTCATATGAATTCTATTTTAAAATTATATTCTGTCACTTTCTATGTATATATATTATAATCATAATTATATTCATAAAGAAAATATATTATTTTCTTTCTCGGGGATGGTGTTTAAACCTCAGACCTTGTGTGTGTGCTAGGCTAGTCTTCTACCAGTGGACTATCCCTCCTGTTCCTGATCCTAAATTTTAGTGTCCATTCATTATAGTAATATGAACAGGATTTGGACTGTTATAAATTAAGTTTGGCTTTCAGACTGTTCACTATCTTTAGTAGTTGATTAAGTTCATGATATATCCCTAGATACATGTGAAGTTGAAAAATTCTCCAGAACATTTATGATTAAATTGTACATTTGCATGTTATGGGCAATATTAATTTCCCAGTTTTTTACCAAATTTGTATATCAGATTGAGGAAATATTTATTATATCTTGATAGGTTATGTGCATATATTTCATTTTCTCCTTAAAATATCACTGCAAAGGAAGTATTATTCCCTTTGTTATACTAGTTTACTCAATAAATATTTGTTGAGCTGCTACTTTGTTTAGGCCCTGGGGTACCAGGTGCATGGATCATTGTGAAGCTTTTTCAGCTAATAAAAAACAGTTGCTTGTATCCACAACCACAGATGCAATGGGGTAGTCAGAAGAGTGAGTCAGGAAGATGTGTGCTGAGGGCTCCATCCGCTGTTGCTAGTTTTGCTGGTGGAACTGAGGATTGTGGTGGCTACTTGCAGCCAGAATAGGGAAGGAAACAGATTCACCCCTACAGCCCACAGAGAAGCGTGTAGCTCTGCTGTTCGGACACTAACCTACACAAGATGGTAAATCTGTGTTAGCTGAGGCTGTTGGACTCATGGTGATTTATTATAGAAGCCGTGGAACAATAATGGCCATGGGAGGGGGCCTCATGGGATGTTTTGGGAAAGGTACCATCGGTGCAGAAGGGGTTTACTACTTTCTGCAGGGTCAGGCAGGGAAGAAGAAAGTTTATCAAAGCTGGAGGCTGGACAAGGAAGAGAAACAAAATGTTAGAAGAACTAACATGTAAGGCTGTGGATGTAATAGATACCATACTCTTTGGAGGATTGTAGTTGGTTCATTTGTGAAGAAAAAACAAAACGTTCATTTTTGAAGATAAATAAAACGTTAGAAAAACTAACATGTACAGCTGTGGATGTGATAGACACCATGATCTTTGGAGGATTGTCACTGGTTCATTTTTGCACAAGCCTCTGGGTGACAAAGTGACCATTGCAGGCTCAGGTCAGGAGCCCCGGGGGTGCTCAGTGGAGGGATCATGGCGAGAAGGTTGGAGGGGATGGGGCCAGCTTCCCAGGATTTCATGGGTAAACAGTGGTGGAGCCCTGTGTTTCCTGATACAGAACACTTGCTCCCCTACACCTGTTGGGGGGAACATATTCCCTGACTGTCCTTAGACATTTACCTCTTTTTTCCTAGCCTGGGTATTCCTAAGGTTTAGAGAGCTCATCTGTAATGATCTATTTTTACATTAGCAGTTGGTCTAGAACCTAATATGTACATTGGAATATTCTGAAATATATAGATTTTAATTATGAAAAGTAAAAACATCTGACTTTACTGAATTTTCTAAGAAGTTTGGTTGCTTATGATTCTTAAAATAAGAATTGTCTGCTCGTGGAGGATTAATTGCACCTGTACACGTCTTCATTTGCTTTGTTGCACCTTTTGGGTTACAGCATTT
>PVIC010024347.1:0-26118 GCA_004025085.1 Thryonomys swinderianus | reverse complement strand
TTGGGAATTTGTACCAGTATATGACACAATTTAATTCTTATTTCTTCCTGTTCCCCTACCCACCCCACAACCCTGACCCCCTAAATACATAAGTTTTGTTTCCCTTTTTTTTTTTTTTGAGACAGGGTCTCGCTCTGTAGTTCAGGCTGGCCCTCAGCTCACTATGTAGCCTAGGCAAGCCTTGAATTCAGCAATCCTCCTGCCTCTGTCTCCCTAGTGCTGGGATTACAGGCGTGAGCCACCATGCCCAGCACTGTGGTACGTGGTATTGATGGCTGGTGGGCGTGAGTCTCCATGCCCAGCATTGTATGTGGTTACCGGGATCGAACTCAGAGCCTTGAGCTTGCGAGGCTGGCACTGAAACCACTGAGCTAAATCTCCGGCCCTTGTTTCCCTTTTTTATTACCATCACATTTTTATTTATCCCTCAATACACACACCTCCACCACATTTCACTTTGAATATTTTCTATTTTACAATATCCACCATACATTCTAGAATTCATTAGCATCTTCAGTTTCTCATACCAGAGACCAGATTTGATATTTACACATCTGTGACCTATTTATTTCACTTATGAGTATGTCCTGAAGGTATGTGATTTGAGTATAAATGACTCAAACTTATCATCCTTTAAGGCAGAGTAATACTCCATTTTATAGAAAAGCCACATCTTCTTTATCCACTCTCCAGTTGATGGGCATTTGGGTTGTTTCCAAGACTGAGCGATCACAAAGTGAGCTGCTGTGATGCCCAGTGGAGTACTACTTCCTGATAAAGTGGGATAAACGAGTCATTTTTAGGTAAATGGATGCATCGTGAGATGACAATGTGAAGTGAAAGAAATCAGACCACAAAAATAAATAGTACGTGGTTTCTATTATTTGAGAAACCCAAAGTGTAAGTAATGAACGAAATAAAAGACAGATAATAGGAAATAGGTGCATATGTGGAAATAACAGCTCCAAAGTAAGAGGGTTTTCTGTGCTGCAGCTTGCTTCAGGTTTACTAAACGCCATTGTCTTTGATCAATATTTCAGTGAGATGTGTCTCAGTTATTCAGCTAAGTAAAATATACATTTCCCTTTTCCTCCCAACCATTGTATAATTGTCATGGATCAGGGACAGCAGACAGTAAATGCTGTTGTCCTTAGATTGTGCATTGTGGTGCTGTTACACTGGAAATTTTATCATATATGACAATTGTGCAATTACATGATTTAACTTTGTGGACTGAACATTAACTGAGATTGAAACAGCTTCAGTTTGGCCTTCCCCTGGAAATGATACTGTTTTCTCTGTATAATACACATGGATCTACTTATAAATTATGAGAGACTAGGCATAGATACCATGGTTTAGAAAGGCTAAGTCATAGATACATGTTCTTCTACCTGTCTACTTGTTAGTCCTAATTCTGCATTCTCCATTTGTTCTACTTACCCATTCCACCTGTGACCTTTAGCATAACACATCAAATATTTGCTTCTTTTGGGGTCTCAGCAAGTGAGTTCTGCTGTAATTTTTTCACTCACCTACTCAATCAGGATATTAGTTACCCTCATACATGTGCATGGTTTGAAACAGTAGTGTCTGTTTCATGCCTAGACACCCTTAGGTGTCTGAGCATTCCACTCTGAAGAGTGTCTCTCCCTTGTAAACTGAGCATTTTGTAGTCTTCTTCTGAGACACTTAACAAGGAAGGAAATAGTTCATCTGGAATGGAACGTCTATTTCTTTTTCCAATTTCGAGGGAGGTTTTGAATGTTAAGAACTGGGAAAGCTTTTTTACCCGCTGGCATGATTTATTTTGGCTTAAAATTTCTACTTAAGATGTGTTTTGTGGGGAGTCCTATTAGGTCTTAGTAGCAAGAACACTACTATATTCTGTGAATCACTAATTACATAGTACTTGATGAGGTAGCAAGTGAGGAGGCATTTTGAAGACATCAAACATCATTCAGAAGTTGTTCTGTCCTTGACACTGTTAAGAATGTAAATGATGATCAGGAGAATCTGTTACCTATCTCAGGCAACACTGGTTGTTATCAAAGGTCAGATGGTTACAAAAATAAATGAAAGGCATTTGGAGGGGCCTGAGCCATTTTGCTTAGGTCCTGATTCAGGACTGATAGCTTTTTATATTAGTCTTCTATTAATAAACATTTTTCTTTCCAAGTTGATTTTTTTTTTTGTCTAAAATTTCCTCAACCTTCATTAAGTATTCAGTTCAGATCTGAGTTAACAGAATTCTATTTAAAATGGAATAGTAAATTAGTGTGTTTTTGTGTTTACAGTGGAATCATGAGACCTGGCCTTAATGCTATTCTGGGACCTCCAAGTGCAGGCAAATCTTTGTGAGTATAACACATAATACAAGTAAGAAGAGTCTCTTTTGCTATACATTACACGGTGCTTTTAAGAATCACTTTTCCACAAGCAGGTATTGGTTGAACATTTGTTATGAATGTCCATTCTTATCCTAGATGTGTTTTCAGGATGGATTGTGGTTTTGTCCCAAGGGCCAGGTAGTTGCTTTCTGTTGTTGTTTTGTTTTTGAGACAGGGTCTCACTTTGTAGTTCAGACTGGCCCTGAACTCACTATGTAGCCCAGGCTAGACTCATACTCGTGGAGATCCTCCTGCCTCTGCCTCCAGACTGATGGGATTACAGGTATGCACCACAACACCTGGCTCCTAGGTAGCCTTATTTGGTGAGATTTACTGATAGGAAGTGAATACATGATTGGTCCACAACAATCAATATTAATGGGCCAGAGGGGAGAGAGTTTTATCACTTTGGGCTTTCTAGTTTGTTTTCTAACTTGAGGTGAGAAACTAAACTACACAGCTTGTATTGTAGGGAGAGAAACTCCATGACATATATATCTTTTTATAGGTTGTTAAATGTCTTAGCTGCAAGGAAAGATCCACGTGGACTGTCTGGAGATGTTTTGGTGAATGGAGAACCTCATTTTCCCAGTTTCAAATGTTGTTCAGGTTATGTGGCACAAGTAAGTAGCAGTGGGCTTTCCTTTTGAGTTCCCTCTCTTTCTATGTGGGGAATGTGCCTTGGGGTATGGAATAGTGTTCTTCTACTTGATTATATAGTGTGCTCATAAAACCAACTTTCTTTACACCAGCTTTTAATAATCTTCCATTAGATTGAGGGTGGTAATTCATGGAAAAGCAAAGAAGATCTGGAATGTGCCCCTTGAAGGGCAGTGGTATCAGTTCTAGCTGATATATTATTTTGAAAAAGGTCACTTCTCTCCTTCCCCTAAGATGTTTTTGGAAAATCTTTGTCCAAAGGAGTCTGCAAGAGTTTGCCAGTATTCATCATACTTACCCTTGGCATCCGTCGGTATGCAGATGAAGGGTGAAATCTGATTCCAAAGCATCAAATGGTCACAGTTAGCTACAGTTTTACTTTGGCTGTGTTGTTCTCTTGAATTAAGTTACGTATTTTAGAGTCATGATCTTAGAGAAGACTCACTAAAGTACCATTTTGCCTTAAGGATGATATCATGAAAGGCACACTGACGGTGAGAGAAAACTTACAGTTCTCGGCAGCCCTTCGGCTTCCAACATGCATGACAAATCAAGAAAAAGAGGAGAAGATTAACAAGATCATTGAAGAATTAGGTCTGGGTGGAGTGGCAGATTCCAAGGTACTGCGAATAAACTGGCAAAGTCATAGCCAGGTGGTGAGACTTCCCTTGTGTGAAACTGACCTTAATCAGAAGTTTTCTGTAAGGTGTATGGTCAAAGGGGTGGCTTCCTGTAATGAGGAGAAAAGTGGCTAGCTACATCATAGGGAGACACAAATTAAACTGGAAGAAACTTTAGCAATGATCGAGTCCTGGAGGTGGTGTGAGGTCCGGTAGGGACATGTCCTCAAGCAGTCTTTTCACATGATCCTCTCTCACCTCAGTTCTCAGGTCCTGGTTCATTTGATAACTTTGCACTAATTTTCCTCTTCATGTTATTCTCTTCTCATTATTAGTCTACCTGTCTCCCTCCCTCCCTCTCTCCTTCCTCTCTCTTTGCTCTGTAGCTTTGGGTGTTATATTTCTGAAGCTGGTAAATGGTAAGAACCTAAGGATTCTTGTTCTGTCTGTCTCTCTGTGTGATCATTTGGCTTCCAAAATTATATCCAATCACATTAGGGTTTACTTGTAATTTGTGTAGTACTATAGTTATTAATTTGTTTTTTCTTTCTTCCCTTCCTTCCTTTCTCTCTCTTCCTTCCTTTTCTTTCTATCTCCCTTTCTTTCTTTCTCTCTCTCTTTCTTTTTCTTTCTTTCTTTCTTTTTCTTCCTTCCTTCCTTTTTCTCCTCCCTCCCTCTTTCTCTCTTTCTCCCTTCCTTCCTTCCTTTCTTTCTTTCTCTCTCTCTCTTCCTTCCTTTCTTTCTCTTCCTTCCTTCCTTCCTTTTTCTCCTCCCTCCCTCCTTCTTTCTTTCTTTCTTGCTCTCTTCCTTCCTTCCTTCCTTCCTTCCTTCCTTCCTTCCTTCCTTTCTCTTTCTTTCTTTCTTTCTTTCTTTCTTTCTTTCTTTCTTTCTTTCTTTCTTTCTTTCTTTCTTTCTTTCTTTCTTTCTTTCTTTCTTTCTTTCTTTCTTTCTTTCTTTCTTTCTTTCTTTCTCTTTCTCTCTCTCTCCCTTCCTTCCTTTGTTTCTCTTCCTTCCTTCCTTTTTCTCCTCCCTCCCTCCCTCCTTCTCTCTTTCTCCCTTCCTTCCTTCCTTCCTTCCTTCCTTCCTTCCTTCCTTCCTTCCTTCCTTCCTTCCTTCCTTCCTTCCTTCCTTCCTTCCTTCCTTCCCTCTTTCCAATTCTGCGTTTCATTCCTCCTACCTCTCTGCTTTTTCTTTGTTCTGCTGGTATTAGTTTCCAGATACTTCTATGTCAGGCTCTGTTTCAGCTTTCAGAGACACATGCATGGGCAAGGGTAACAGAGAAGGAAAAGTAACTCCTCCTTTTGAGGGTTGCAGACGATCATGAGGGGTGAGTGAACTCTCCAGCTGACCCGTCCATAGGGAGATTTTGCTGGGCAGACGTTTGTCGTTTCAAGTCATATTGAACTGCTAGGTGGTGATTGCTGAGGGTTTTCGCACTGTGACATTCCCTCCTTAGAGGCAGTGAGGAGCAGGGGTTGTCATGACTACTGCTTCCTGTGACTCCCGGCAATACCCTTTTCATGGACTCTTCCATTTGGAAGTAAACCCTGGGATGCCAACATGTACTACCTTTTCTTCAGGAATGATTCACTTTACTTTGGGTCTATTTATGTTGATTTCATCTTTCCCATGAGGCACCTCCTTTTACTGTGCTTTTAATCATTTATTGCTCCTATCTCACTTTCTTGAACTTTTAGGAAAAACATATGAAGAAAGTTAACTTAGAATTTGTTTAATGTTATTGTTTGAATTATATTATAGACACTTACATATATTATAGTTATATTTTATACTTTCTATGACATACAAACAAAATAATTTATATTTATATTTTATTAATAATTTTATTTCAGAGAATAATCTGATTCCTAGAGTGATAATATAGGAAATATGTACAAAATTATTATTAAGGCTGTTCACCTTGATTTCTCAATTCTCTTATTTTTTTTTTTTTTGAGACAGGCTGGCCCTGAGCTCACTATGTAGCCCAGGCAAGCCTTGAACTCATCAATCCTCCTGTCTCTGCCTCCCAAGTGCTGGGATTACAGGCATGAGCCACCATGCCCGGCCCTCAATTCTTTTTTTTAAAATTTGAATCTTCATTGGTGCATTATATATACACACATCATGATCACACTCAATGTAAAGAATTTGTACCAATTTCTCACTTCTTTACATCTTTACCAGAATTACCTTAACTCTTTTCTACTGAAATATTTTAAATAAATTTTTATAATCTCCCACCCCTGATAACTTATTATGAATGTATAAAAAAATACCAGTTCTGTTATCAACTAACCAAAGGAACAGTATCTTTATTTTGTCAACTGTATTAGGACAGTATTCGTTCACATTTCTCAAATTATTTCCAAAAGTCCTTTATGGTCCTTTGTTAATAGAACTCTAGCAAGAATTACAAGTAACGCCGGGCATGGTGGCTCATGCCTGTAATCCCAGCACTCGGGAGGCAGAGACAGGAGGATTGTTGAGTTCAAAGCTTGCCTAGGCTACATAGTGAGCTCAGAGCCAGCCTGAACTACAAAGTGAGACCCTGTCTCAAAAAAACAAAACAAACAAACAAACAAACAAAAAGAATTACAAGTAACATTTGATTATTCTTTCTTGAGATACTTTTTTCGGGGGTAGCGTGGTTGAGAAGAGCTCTCTTTATGTAGTCCAAGCTAACCTGGAACTCACTACGTACCTCCTAGGATGCCTCAAACTTGCTAGTAGGATGCCTTTCCTTGTTGGAACTCAATTACAGAATTGTTTTCCACTTCTTCACTCTAAACTCTCCCTTCTCTCTTTGCCACACACAATGACACTGACTGTTTGACAAGAGTGAGCCTCTTCCCTTTAATATATTTCACTTTGTGCCTTTGGCAGAAAGTGGGAATCAGTTCTGTGATGAGTTAGGGCAGGGGCAGCCAGTGGTGAAAGTGTTATGGAAACCAAAAAGGCCATATCCAGTCAGATTCCTGACTCAGAGTCACTTCTTCCTTTGAAATTCCACTGGTAGACTTTTATGGCTGAGATGGTGGGGAGGGGTGTGAGTGTAGACTAATAAATTATTTCCCATTTCTTGTTTTAGTTGACTGATTGATTGACTCATTGAATGATTTGTGGGATTGAACCCAGGGCTTTTGTACTGAGCTACATGCACAATCTGCCCCTTTTTCTGTGTTTTTTTTTTTTTTTTTTTTTGAGACAGGGTCTCGCTTTGTAGTTCGGGCTGGCTCTGAGCTCACTATGTAGCCTAAGCAAGCTTTGAACTCAGCAATCCTCCTGTCTCTGCCTCCTGAGTGCTGGGATTACAGGTGTGAGCCACCACGCCCGGCACTGTGGTATGTGGTATTGATTGTTGGTGGGCGTGAGTCTTCATGCCCAGCATTGTATGTGGTTACCAGGGATCAAACTCAGGACCTTGCGCTTGGGAGGCAGGCGCTGGAACCACTGAGCTAATCCTCCAGCCCCCCTTTTTCTGTTTTTGACACCAAATCTTGCTAAATCGCCCAGGTCAGACTTGAACCTGCTCTCCTTCTGCCTTAGCCTCCTAACGGTGCAGGGACTAAAGGCACATGCCACCATACCTGTCTTGTTTTGACTGTGATTTCACTGGCATGTCATGTCTTAGTATTCTGAGTATTTTAAATATTTGACTTAGTAAGGCGCATAAGGAATTATGAAAATATGGGCTTCCTATTAGGTCTCAGCCACTTAGCAACTCTGACATGAGGCTCATTTTACTCATCTGGTTAAGCAGAAATCTCTTCTCCCCCTGGGTGTCCCCTTATTTGCTGTTCAGAATAAGAATAGTAAGATAAATGTACAGGGCTGAACCTGAACTATTCAATCCATGATAATGACTGTGGTCATTCCTGTTGGTGATGTTTTGTATTAGGTCGGAGCTGAATTTATCCCCAGTCTGTCTGGAGTAGAAAGAAAAAAGACCAGTATTGGGATGGAGCTTATAACAGACCCTTCCATCTTGTTCCTGGATGAGCCCACTAATGGTTTAGACTCCAGCACAGCGCATGCTATTTTTTTACTCCTGAAGAGGTAAGTGCTGTTGAGAACATTGTTCTTCAGTTTACTTAATATCTGGTCACGTTTATGTACCTTGTGTTCTTGATGTCGGGTACTCAGTGTGTAATAATACAATTACTTTCTTCCTGTTAGAAGGGAAAGGTCAGTTAAAAAAGAAGGTGGTGGTGGTGAGGGCTTACTTAATAGTAGGAGGTCTGGAACCTTAAACACATGATGTAAGAGCTGAGCGGCCCTATTCTGAGGTACTGGGCATCTGGACTGCAGCACATGAGTTCTCAGCAGGACACAGTTCAGCCCATCACGGGTAGGATAGGGCGGGAGGTGGGGCAGGTTGGTGGCAGACTGGAGAGGCCTTGCAGGCCACTGGGAGAAGGGTGGCTTTGCTCTAAGTAGAACGTGGCAGGCTTTTGGAGAGTTCTAGAGCAGAGCAGTGGCGGCTGCAGAGAGCGCTGAATTTGGGAAGTGGTGGAACCGAGGAGGCCGGGAGGGAGGCTGCTGAAGGTCGAGGGAGCCGTGACTAGGGTGGTCGTGGTGAGGAGCCGAGAAGTGGGTGGGCTCTGAGTCTGTTCCGAAGACAGAACCGATAGGGTCAGCTCAGGGACTGGACTTGGGGTGGATGACTTAGGGGGATGATTCTAGAAGTGGAGGCTGAACACGTGGAATAATGAAGCAAAAGCAATAATAGTTCATTTAGAACAATTAATAAAATTAATTTGAAGCCTACACAAATCTCCAAGAACGGTACAAAGAAAATCCCACCCCTTTCACTTCGGCTTCCCAGCTCTTACTGTTTACTTCATTTGCTGCCGTTCTCTCCTTTTCTGCTCCTCCTGCATAGATTGTTTTTTTCCACCCCAGCATCATGGCCAATTGTCCCTAAGGGCTACAAGAAACTAGGACGCTCCACAATACCACCCTCCCGGTGAGAAGGTCAACTTTCAGGGCTTACTAGAAGTCACCTACCACCTGTTTTGGTAGGCCTCCAGATCCTCTGTAGAAACATCTTTTCTAGGGTTTCTTCCCTACTCTAGAACACTTTGCTCGTCTTCCTTGTGTCTTTTGACCTGGTGAGTCTTAGTGCACTTAATGGAGTGACCTAAGCCCAGGTTCATCCCAAGGTCCATGAGCTGATTTGACCCATGAAATGCTCCAGTGCCCTCAGTGCGACACTCCTAGGGCTGCAGCTCCCACAGGTGACGCGCACCTTGGCCGTCTGTTCCTGCTGATGTCTGCTGGCTTTCTGCTCTGGCCTTACTGTTTTACCCCATTAGAACCGATTAGCGTTTTGTGAGGGGAGCTAGTTGGCTAGCGTGTGTTTATTCTGTTCCTCACTACATCTCTCCAGGACAGTGTTAGCATAAACAGTACCTTCTGCTCTGGAGGTGGTTGCCTCACAAGCAACAGTTGATGTTCTCTGTAAGGACAGCATTTCTCCCCTTCCCTACTCCTATCACGTTCTGTGAAGTATTGTAATCTGTTATTCTTCAGTGTTAGGAAATTAACCTTGATTTGGCCAATGGAAGCCCATTCAATGTGGTTTTTGCATGGCTTTGAAATCTTTCTGGTATTTCTTTGCTTTTTAGTCACTTGGTATTCTGGGGTGGTTTGCTTTGTTTTATTTTTGTTTCAGCCATTTCTGTCTAAGGACCATTTTCTTTGGGAGTTGTTGGTTTCTTATTAGGGTTATTGCTACTGGTATGTCATCTTCTAAGCCCTGAGTAGACAGAATTAGAAACACACACACACACACACACACACACACACACACACACACACACACACACACATCTCTTCTGAGCCACATCCCCAGGCCATATATATATTTCTTTTTCTAAAAGGAAGACATATAGAAACGTAACTTCAGTGGGTATTTCTATTCGTGTTGTATATTAAAAAAAACTCGAGTTTTTAATTGTATTTCAATTTTTAATCTAGCATGCTAACATCTCAAAGATCTTTTCATCTTTTTTCTCTCCACCTTTGTGACTTCAGACAGCAGAGACTATGCTCCCATTACCTCAATGTATTTTATTAGCTGTTCAGTCAAGTAACTTAATTGTTTGCTGCAGCAAATATCCCAATTGCTCTGGCCACTCCCTTTGTTCACCACCTCTGAAACCCCTCTGCCCACTTTTCTAGCACCAGACACACCACGTTAGGTTCCCCCTCTCCCTCGCTATATGGTTTCCTCTGATACACATGCTTCTAGGAGGCAAGTATTTATTCTAGGAGAGAAGAAATGGGAAATTGGGAAACATCTAAGATTTTAAATATTACCAGTGTGAGATCTCAACTGCATAATACAGAAGATGCCAACTGATGGTGTGGAAGTTTAGGTCCCATTACATAGCATATCCACACTATTTTTCTCTTCGTTGTGTTACAGCGTTAATTAAAGAATGATGGATTGGTATAGAAACGGTGCTGTTTTCCACTACACACTATACCGCTATCCTTCCTCATGAAGAGAGGTCCCAACATACTTGTCACCTGGAGTCTGCTTAAAACGTACAGGCTGCTTCTGTGGGTCTGAGGTGGGGCTTACACTCTCCAGGGCAAACTCTGAGAGGTGCCGTGCTGATGCCACTGGTCCTGGGACGGTGTTCTGAGTAGCCAGGATTCTAGGCAGTCCCGCTCCCCCTCTTCCTGCTTGGGGTCATTTACTAGCTCATCTCCTACTAACCAAAGTACCAATGCCTAAGTGAAGATGTGAGATGAGCCTGCTTCGCTCTTTTTGGGATCTCTCTAATTATCATTGTCACCCAATACCAACTACACACACACACACATGCTACTTGATTTTCAATATTGAGATTTTGTACTTTCCTGAGTAGACCTTTTTATTTCATATTTTATAACTTTCTTCTTCCATGCTGAGTTTCTTTTCTTAGCTCACTCCTGTGGACTTTTCACATTCTTTTTTTTTTTGAGACAGGGTCTCGCTTTGTAGTTCAGGCTGGCCCTTAGCTCACTATGTAGCCCAGGCAAGCCTTGAACTCAGCAATCCTCCTGCCTCTGCCTCCCAAGTGCTGGGATGACAGGCATGAGCCACCACGCCCAGCACTGTGGTATGTGGTATTGATTGCTGGTGGGCGTGAGTCACCATGCCCAGCATTGTATGTGGTTACTGGGATCGAACTCAGGGCCTTGTGCTTGTGAGGCAGGCGCTGAAACCACTGAGCTGAATCTCCGGCCCTCATATTCTTTTTATATCACCTTCAGATGGGGCCCTAAGTCTCCTATTTTGCTTACCAGGAACTCTTAACTACTTCTATTCCACATTATATTGCAATGCTGATCCAGCTAACTTAAGGTAGAACTCATGACCATGGCACTAGCAGACAGGAGGTGCTCACCAGGTTTTAATTTGAATGAACTCTTCTCACAAGCTCTTTTTTTTAATTGAATTCTTTATTGGTACAATTTATATACATCTCAAAATCACATATAACATTGGGAAATTTGTACCAGTATATGCCACAAGTTAATTCTCATTTTTACCCATATCCCTACCCTCTCCCCCCTCCTCCCCCCTTTATACATGCTCTTTTATTTTCTTTCTGTATCATATTTATTCCTTCAACAAGCTCTTTTTAATAACAGTTTCAACAATGCTTTTGACTTTTCATAGTCCCTATAAAATGTAGTTTAACAATGTTTCTTCCATGGAATTACACCAGAGATCAGATCCTGGCCTTTCTTCATGTTAATCATGAGCTTGCAGCCAATTGCTCAATCTTTTAAGCTTTACTGTTAAAATAAAGAAAATAATGTTGGAACTGCCTTATAACAACACTGAGAAAATTGAAATGGGGCTACTTCTAAAGCATTTCACAAAGACATAGTACCTGGTGGTATTAGTTATATTATCAAGACAGAAGAATGAAAAAGATCTGAAAGAGCTAGAAAACATAAGTGATTACTAAGAATCAGAGTTATGACCATCTTCCTCTACCTTCAGATTATAATTCAATGTCTGGTAAAACTGTCCAGTAACCTGAATCTTCCAGTGGCTTCTGTACTATTCGTGTTCATCCTTTTAGAAGCCTAATTTTTTTTTTTTGAGACAGGGTCTCACTTTGTAGTTCAGGCTGGCTCTGAGCTCACTATGTAGCCAGGCAAGCCTCGAACTCAGCAATCCTCCTGTCTCTGCCTCCCGAGTGCTGGGATTACAGGCATGAGCCACCATGCCCAGCAAGCCTAATCTTTTTAATAAAAGCACAGAACTTAGCTTTCTCAGGTAACAAGTTGATAACAGGAGTTGAGACAAGAAATTTGTAAGGGATAATCAAGTTGACCTGGGAACAGAGGATCCTGTCTTATCAAGAAGAAGGTTCAGATGTATAATGACTGGTCGCTTTCCTTCCTTTAACCTAGGATGTCTAAGCAGGGACGAACAATCATCTTCTCTATTCATCAGCCTCAGGATTCCATCTTCAAGATGTTTGATAGCCTCACCTTACTGGCCTCCAGAAAACTGCTGTTCCACGGACCTGCCAGTGAGGCTGTGCAGTACTTTGCATCAGCAGGTATGGTTGACCTGCCTGCGTCAGGTCCTTTACTCATGGAATCCTGGAAGGGAGCAGAGAGGGCCAGCAGGAACGCTGTTTGATACTTTGGGTTCCAGCACTCTGAAACATCGTTGATTGATTTAGTGTGAAATTATTTCTTCATTTGGTATCATTTGCTTGTTTTTAGGTCTCTGTATCCTGTGTATCTGAGCCTCCTGGGCTCTGTCTGTTGTGTTCTCTGGTTGTAGTGGTTTTTGCTTGACAGTTCAGTAACTAACATGTTGGATTTCTAGCCAGTTATTCTGTCAAATGAACATCTTTGGAAAGGTGTAGAATCATTCTCTTGTTGAACACATAACAGGCAGTAGTTCACCAGTTTTTTCCTAGCCTGTGATCTTGCTGTGCCTTAAGAGGGCTCATGGAGTTGCTACTGCATCTTCTAATAATGTTAGATTGTAGATTTAGGCCAGGAATGGTTGTGAAAGACCTATTAGTAAATAGATGGCTAATTTTGTGTCTGAATTTGATGAGTCTCTGATATTTTGAAGTTGTCTGGTTCTTTCTCTTTTGTTGAATTGTGCAATACTTTAATTGTTCATGTAATATAGTTACAGCTATTTGGATAGAACGATAGGTATTTCTCACCAAAATCACCCCAACTATAGTTGTAGTTTTTCACTAGCTGTCTTTCCTGTCTATTTATTCTCTGGTCTTAAAATACTTTCATATGTGAGGGTCTGAGGAGTTCAGCGGTGATGAACTTCAGTCATACTTCAAGACAAATGCAGATGATTGTGCTAGAAGTTGTTGAGATTGGAGTTCAGGTGTGCTGTGCTGGTTCTGTCTAGAATGTTGTTTTGGGGATTTGGAATTATGGTAGCATGATAGACAGTAATTTGTTTTTCTTTTTACTTCTCAGAATATTCTTTTTTATTTTATGAAACAATAAAACAAAATTTCAGAAGAAAATGATAGGAGAAAGCCAAGCATGGTGGCACATGCCTGTAAAATAGGAGATAGACAAATAAGGAGGCTGAGCGAAGAGGATCATGAGTTCAGTTGGAGGTCAGCCTGACTTACGTAGCTAGGCCTTATCTCAAAAGAATAAGAGAGAGGACCAGAGATTTAGCTCCGCGGCTCTGGCACCTGCCTAGCAAGCACAAGGTCCCTGGTTCGATCCCCAGTAACCACATACAATACCATAACCAGCCATCAGTACCAAATACTGTGATGCTGGGCATGGTGGCTCACACCTGTAATCCAAGTACTCGGGAGGCAGAGGTAGGAAGATTGCTGAGTTCAAGGTTTGCCTGGGCTACATAGTGAGCTCAGGGCCACCCTGAACTCCAAAGCAAAGACCCTGGCTCAAAAAAAAAAAAAAAAAAAAGAGAGAGAGAGTAAAGAGAGAACAACAGTGGTTAATACACTGTGTATCAATATCTTCAGAGTACAGGACATTAAAAAGATTGTCTGTTACAAAGAAAAAACAAACATTAGCACAAAACTTTCTTTTCAGTGATCTAAGAGAAACTGGCATTTTGAATAAAACTAGCACATATTAAAATACTTTTAAGCAATGGGATAGGTAATTTGGGGAATCTTCTGAACCTCTACCCATTTCTTATTTGTCTGGCTTTTATTTTATTCCTTTTTAACACATGTATACTTTTGGTTTCTCCTGTAAGAGAAACCATGAGATATTATGTTTTTAAATCGACATTATGTTTTTAAATTGCGTTCATTTACTTATGAGTTCAAGTTTATCTTTCTTTATTACAGAGTAGTACTCTAGTCTGTATAAATGCCACATTTTCCTTATCCATTACACTATATCCAAAAGTTAAGTATTATAAACTTGTTGCTATAAACATGGGTATGCATGTATCCCTATAAAATAACAATTTTAACTCTTCTGGGAAGATTCCCAAAAGGGGGATAGCTATGTCAAATATAATTTCTATTTTTAAAACTAAAAATAAAAAACTTTAAGGAATCTCCACACTGATTTCCAACAACAATTTAGAAGAGTTCTTTCTTCCCCACATTCTTGCTGATTTGTTATTATTAGATTTTTTTGACAATGGCCATTCTTTCTGGAATAAAATGGTATTTTACAGCCACTTTAATTTGCATTTATTTAATACTCAGCAATGTTGAGCATTTTGTTTACTGGATGTTTGTACTTCTTAGAAGTGTCTGTTAATTTCAACTGCCCATTTTTGATTGGGTCTTTTATTTTAGAGAGTTTAACTTTTTTAGTTCTTTATATATTCTAGATATTAGTCCTCTGTGTGAGAAATAGATAGCAACATTTTTTCCCATTCTGTGAGTTGTTTCTTTATGGTGTTGGTTTTTTTCTTTGTTGTGAAGAAGTTTTTAATTTGATATGATTTGATTTATTGATACTTGGTATTACTTCTTGTGCCATTGGGTTTATATTCAAAAGTCATTATTGCCATATGAGGTTCTATATGTTTCACTTATTTGGAGATAAATTCATTTTCCATGTTTGGAGTTTTCTGCTATTACTTCTGTATAAACAGGCTTTTCTGCCCTTGTGTTGTTGTCTAAATTTATTAATTTCCAATTGGTCTTCCATTAGTCTACTTTGAGTCATCTGGCAGATTCTGGGTCCATCTTTCATGCTTTGTTGTTACTTTAAGGTTTCTCTCATTAACCCTGTCCCCAGATCCAACACTCTGTGTTCACACTGATCACTCTGCTGCCCCACTTTCCATTATATTTTTAGCCTCATGGACTTCTGTTTGGAACTTTTTTATAGACTCGTCTTCTTTTTTATACTGGGCATTTGTGTTTTGCATCTCTTTCTTTAGCTCAACTAACTTTTTATTAATGTCTTCTCTAGTCTTACTGATCATTTATTTCATTGTTACTATCTGATTAAATTTGCCAGGCACTTTATTGAACTTTTTTACCTGCATTGATTCCTTTTGACCCTTTTCTGCACTGTTCCCTGAACCTGTTTTGGGAGATTCTAGAATTTTTAGACGGATTTTGAGGCTTTGTCTTTTTTTTTCTTTTTTTTGTGGGGGGTGGTTGTTGATTTGTTTTTTGTAGTGGGGTTTTCAGCTTCTTTGGCTCAGAGCCCAGTACTTGAAGAGTGACTTGCTGTATTTTTTATGACCCAGGCAATCAGATATTGCCATGCAGTGATAATCAGTGGATAGCACCTTAGCTATAGTATTAAAGTCAGTGACAATAAGGGTGTGAGGTTTCAACTGGATATGGACAAATCCTAAGAACCACTCACAAACTTCCCTTCCCCAGAGCAAAGAGGTCTATAATCTTAGTAAGTACACTTAGGCCGCCTAAATTACCTGTAGGATCTCACACTGCTTCTTCTGGTTAGGGGTAGTAGTGCAAGACCTGAAGCATACTACTGGAATGAATGCCATCTCCTTAAAGTCCATCCTACCAAACCTGGCCTTCTACCACAGAATACAGGCCCCGTGATCTTCCCGGCTCAAGTCTGAGCCTTCCGTGGTGTCTTAGAAGATCCCTGTCTAGCTCTCACCCTCTCCACGCCTGTCTCCCCAGGCTGTCTCTCACCTAGTCTCTGGGGTAGGGTAAGGCTCCCACCCTGGAATGAAGTTCTCCTCCTGTGTGATAGTCTTGTCTTCAGTCAGGTTAGTGCTTTGATTGTCACTTCTGCTGCCCTGTCCTGTGGCTTATTACTGTATATGATGAGAGCTGGCTAGAATTTGGTAGTTTGCTGTCCTCCTGCCCCTGCCTGGATCACGCCAGGTTGGGCTGGCTGTGATGGTGGGTACTGGGAGCAGTGGGCTCTGATGATTATTTAGCCTTTTGAATTTAGTAGGTAGCAAACTTGTCACTGCTGACATATATTCACCTTTTTTGGGAGGAACTAATAGAACACAGTGTACATGGGCTTTTTAGACTTTTTACCCCAGCTTTATGTTTATGAATAAGTGCAAGTAGGCACCATAGAATGTTTGTATCTGTTTGGGTTTCATATGATTTTTTTAAGGTAAAGATAAATATAAGATGTTCTGAAGAGTCCAAAACTGGTGTGGGACACAGAAATTATGTCTATCTGAGGCAGAAAATTGTAAATTATTATATGATTGAGTACATAAGAAGAAGAAAAGGTGAATTGATGAGGAGAGCAGAGAATAAAAAGACGAAGCTGTTAGAATCTACGTTCTCAAGCCCCGTGTTACCCCCTCTCTAAAGTGAATCCTCTGTGTTCCATGAGCTTCAGTGTTGAGTTCTCATCTCTCTCTCTTAGGTTACAGCTGTGAACCCCACAGCAACCCAGCCGACTTCTTCCTGGATGTGATTAATGGAGACCCCTCTGCAGTGGCATTAAACAGAGAGGAAGAAGACTGTGAAGGTAGGTGAAATTTGCATTTACATATTTTTGCTTAATTGATTTGGCAGAAGCTTAGCAGTGTGGTGGCTCATTAAAACATGTCTGTGTGAATTCACATTAGTGTGGTGTTCTGATACCAATCAGCAGAGTCTTGCCCAATGTTTTTGATTTAATTAATAAATGGACATTTATATATACTAAGTATATTGTGAATATGTTCACCATTTATAGCGTTTTAAAAATAAGAAAGTTGGCATTGCATATTTGTGTATAGTAGAAAGCAGGGACCAGAGTTTTAACATTAAGGCTTGTTATTGTCCAAATACATTAGAAAAAGATTATTGCTTTTGCCATATCAGTGAGATATGGTGGCAGTCAGATCCTTAGCTATGTTTTTCTAAGGTGTAGAGCAATAATAAAGTTAGTCATACTTTGTAATCATGCTTTAGAATTTGTGTTATTCCACAAAAGAGTCCTAGAAAAATGGTTTAGGTCATTTAACAGTTTTTCTTTCTTTATCTACTTTTCCTTACAAGCCAATGAGACTGAAGAGCTTTGCAAGAGAGAAAAATCAGTCAGAGAAAGTTTAATAGAATTTTATGCCAAGTCTTCCATCTACAGAAAAATACAAGATGATTTAGATAAACTCTCAGGAGATCAGAAGAAGAGAAGCTTAGTCTTGAAGGAGACCACCTACGTTACACCTTTCTATCATCAGTTCAAGTGGATTGCCTGGCGTTCTCTCAGAAATCTGCTGGGTGATCCTCAGATCTCTCTAGCACGGGTAACTGTACAGATTCTTCAACTGTGCTGTAACCTAGTCATGTGGGAGCAATCTGATGTAATCTGAGTTTGGATTATGGTTACCTACCCAGAACTGGGAAAGATATAATTAGAGCACAACTATTTGCATTAATCCAGGATGATGAATGGTATAACACTTGCCTATCATATATGGGGCTCTGGGTTCAATCCCCAGCATATACACAGAGGTACACACACACACAAACACACAAAGAGTCATTGTTTCATTTACCATTTTAAACAGTTAACTGTGGATTAATTCTTTTAGTAACTGCCCACCACAACTCAGAACACACCCTGAGAAATATGGTAAGTATAGAATAACACATCCATTTTCCATACTGAGGATCTACCTCAATGTATGTCCCATGCTAGGCAAACACACTACAGTGAGCCACGTCCCTAGCTCTGCAAAGTTTTGTTTCCAGTATTAAGTGTAAAGACATCTTGTTGTCTCTTAAACCTCTTAAAATATAAAATGGGTATGTTCACAGGCACATATGTTGAGAGTTCAGTTCAAGTCAAAACCCTTCACCATTTGGAGTGCCTTTTGCTCCTTAGGTACCTGTGTTGCTCTGCTCACCTGGGCCATTTGTCGTCCAGCACCTGAGCTGGCCCTGAGCCAGCAGTGCCTGGGGGGATGGGTGCAGGAAGGAAGCTTAGTTTTTTACTAGCCTGCTCTGCTGTCCTGTCAGGTCCTGACCTTTCAATTTAATTTGGAAGGTATTCTAATAACATACACATTTATAATCCCCTAGGGGCCCTGGGAAAACTGCTTAAAGTGTTTATCTTCAATGGAGATATTTATAATATAGTTTTATATTTTATAATAGATGTGTAAATATTTTTTAATTAATCAAAACTTTCCTTTTTTATTTTGAAAAGGCAGCTATTCCATTCATAGTCGGAGTGGTTATTGGTGGCATTTTCCTCGGGCTAAGGAATCATTGTACTTTATTCCAGAATAGGTAAGTAAATTTGGATCTTTTGCTTTGGAGACAGGATCTCACTGTCTACTCCCAGCTAGCCTCAAACTCTCAGTAATCCTTCTGCTTCAGTCTCTGAGTGCTGGGATTGCAGGCACGCACCACTACCCCTGGTGTAAGCTTGATCTTGCTTTTGAGAAAATGCGGATACTCTGTTTAAACTTATTATTGTTTGTTAAGAATTTGAATGTCGGGCCGGAGGGTTAGCTCAGTGGTTCTGGCGCCTGGTCCTGAGTTCGATCCCCAGTAACCACATATAATGCTGGGCATGGAGACTCACGCCCACCAACAATCAACACCGCATACCACAATGCCGGGCGTGGTGGCTCACGCCTGTAATCCCAGCACTCAGGAGGCAGAGACAGGAGGATTGCTGAGTTCTCAGCGGCTTGCCTGGGCACCATAGTGAGCTCAGGGCCAGCCTGAACTACAAAGCGAGACCCTGTCTCAAAAAAAAAAAAAGAATTTGAATGTCAAATATGTACAGGGTAACCATTGTTATTTTATTGTGTGGTAGGATGAATTAGCATATTGAAAACTCAAAGAGTCAGTTTTCTTTCTCACAAAGGTATGTGTATGTGTGTATGTATGTTCCCCTACAACTGATCCCTTTTACCTCTTGCAGTGCACAGTTCAGCATCAGGTGCATTCTCATTACGTGACTATCACCTCATACCACTTCTGAGCCATCTTCGTCTTCCCTGGTGGAATCTGTTTGAGTCCCTGCTCTCTCCTTCCTGGGGTAGATCCCAGGACCAGAGCTGTTCGGCCACACTGTGGTTGTTCCTCTGTGGAACCACTGTACTGTCCCAGCAGCTTACAAGGTTGCCCATTTCTCACATCCTCCCCCGGACTAACAGACTAATTTTTCTTTCTTTTCTTCATCTTCCCGTCTGCCTACCTTGCTTCCCCTCCTTCTTTTCTGGTTTTCTTTTCTTTTTTCCCTCTCTTTTCTTCTCTCTCTTTACCTCCCTCCCATTTCTTGTTTTCTATTCTTCATTTATCTTTTTAAAGTTTTTTTTTGCAGTGTGAGGGGTTGAACCTAGAGACTTCCCACTAAGCTACATCCCCATACCTTTTAAAATATTGAGACTGGTTCTCCCTAAATTTCCAGGCATTTCTCCTGCATCAACCTCCTCAGTATTGGGATTACTATGCCTGTTTTTTATCCAACAATATAGATCCCCTGAATCTCTGGAAAAATAACTATTCAAGTCCTTTTCAAATTATAATATTGGATTGGGTAGGGTTTATTGTCCTTGAGTTGGAGTTCATACTTCTGGGATATTAGTTCCCTAACAGATATATTTTCTTTGTTGTTGTTGTTCTATATTTTGAGACAAACTTTCACTATGTAGTTCAGGTTTGCTTTGAACTCACTTTGTAGCCTAGGTTGGCCTTGAACTCACAATAATCCTCTTGCCTCAGCCTCCCCAGTGCACTGCTTTTTTTTTTTTTTTAATTTTTATTTTTTAGTTTTTTGGGACAGGATCTTGCTTTGTAGTTTACACTGCCCCTGAACTCACTATGTATCCCAGGCTAGGCTTGCACTCATGCCGATCCTTCTGCTTCTCCCTCTGGAGCGCTGGGTTTACAAGAGTGGCCCATCATACCAGGCTATGCCTGGCTCTTAATAGATATTTTTTCTATATATTTTCTCCCATTCTGTGGGTTAGCTTTCACTCTGTTGACAGTGTGTTTGATGTATAAATATTTTTAAAAATTGTGTAATTCAGTTTGGCTATTTTGTCCTTTGTTGCTTGTCAACCAGTTTCCTTGGTATCTTTTGATGTGTTTAACTTGAGCATTGGGTGAGCTTAATTTCTATTAAATGAGTAACACTTAATGTCACTCTTAGGGTCCTTACTTCCTTTCAGTCATTTGACTGAAAATCAAATGTTCCCTTACAAGTTTTGTTTATGATTAGGCTTCTGTTTTATTTGGTATAGAACCTAGAGGTGCTTTACCAGTAAGTAATATTCTCAGATCTTTTTAGTCTTTAAATATGACCATGCTAAATTGCCCAGGCTGGCATTAAGCTTTCCATCCTTCTGCCTCAGCCTCCCCATTTGCTAGGTTTACTACCATATCTCACTGTGTCCAACTCACGGTGAGATTTTTTTCATGGATGCTTCACATTCTGGACACAGGTCCTCAGCACTGTCTTGGTCCCTTGCGGAATCATCTCCAGATTCCTGTGTGGAGAATCCCTGTCCCAGCTGGACATTCACAGCCTCACCTACTGTCCATGACTAGCTGGGTGATTAGAATTTTTGTGGTTTATTAATTAGCTCTGTCTGTCATGAGAAAACACCACAGACTGGGTGGCTTAAATCACCAGAGTTCTATTTTCCCTCTGTTCTGGCATCTGGAGTCTGTGGTCAGGGTTCTGGTCCAGGAGGACCAAGATCTGTTAAGATCGGTGTCCTGGCTGCAGGTGACCACCTTCTGCCCATCCCCCTCGTGGGAGGGTATGTCTGCTGTTTCTTCCCTGTCTAGGGGCACTAATCCTCTTTTGTAGACTCCATGTTTTTGACTCCTTCTCACAAGACCCACCTCCTAGGCCCTCACAATGAAGTTTCAGCCTTCGACATGTGATTTTAGGAGAACACATTTCCATGGTTTGGTGTACAACAACCTAACATCACGCATCTGACAGTGTGTTATAATGTGGAGTCTCAGTCACTATGGAAACAGAGAAGGAACCGTATGAGGTCATTCATATGCTTCTCTCTCTGCTTTAGCCAGAAGAGTTGTAATATATGTATATTATATATAATCTGTTCAGCGTGATATCATTTGTGGAAAGAATTTTGTGGGTAAATAGCGACCTGAGTGTGTTGAATCGGCTGGTATGTTTGTCCCGCCAGAGCCTCGATACTGTTTGTGCTGACCATCTACCAGAGTTTCAGCTTCCTGGCAGCGGTGGAGACGTTTGTGTTGGAGAAGAAGCTCTTCCTGTGAGTAAGCTCTGATCTGGGAAGGAGATCTGGCTGTGAGCTAACCGGTCACATCCAGAACTGGGCCGAGGATCAACAGTCTTTTGTCCTTTTCTTCTCTGTTTTCTTAAGTTACAGAAATAAATTCTATTTTTTTTTTTTTAGTGTACAATATAGAAATAGGTATGGGAATGACCAAGGTTAACAGAAAAAAGAAAAAAAGATGTGAGTGGGATGGGAAAGCAAAAGCACATAGACCTTCCTACCAAGGGAAAGACGAGGATATGGCTCATAATTCCCAGAGCTGCAAAGAAAATAAAGGGTTGCAAAGTATTTTTTGTTTTTCTGTTTTCAGCAAATAACAGGTCATGATGACCCTTGCCAAGAAAAGCGTAAGCGGTTTGTTGGAGATTAAGCAGTAGGTTCAGCAGCAAATTGCTGCGCGTGGCAAAGTTGACAGGGAATTCACCAAGTTCAACTCTCAGTAGGTGGAGAAATGGCAAAGAACCAAGCGTGTGTCCGGCAAAAAGCAGCCTGATTTTGTTTCGTGTTTTTCAAAGATGGAAGAGATTTGCCTCTATTTACACGTCAAGGAAAGGAATCATCAGAAAAGGAAGGAATGAGGATATTGGCAGTTTTGTAATCATGGGAGACTGATGGCAGGAAGAGATTAGCCGCCAGACCTGTTGGTTGGGTGTATGATCTCTAAAAGTATTTATCTTCTTACACAAGAGTAGCAAAAGTCAATACAGCTTAGAGATTTGAAGGGGCACCGGGAGCCTCAGAGAATGACATCTCCTTCGTGACCAGAAGCGGGGAGAAGCGAAGCCCCCGCCCGCCCTGAGCGCCGTCCCTGCAGTGCTGTTCTTCACAGAGGCAGTGTCAGAGGAGAAGCAGAGTCCCGGGGTTGGGAGTGAGCAGATGCGGCTCCACTGCAGGGCGGCTTTAGGGCAGCGTGGACGCCGGAAGGAGGGAGGTCTGTAGTGGGGGAGGAGGCAGCAAGAGCCTCCTGGGAATGGTCTCCAGAGGGCTGGCTTTGGGGTCTGGGAGCCCGGAGGACAGGAAGAGCTGGTGCGTTCGAACCCAGCAGCAGCTGCAGGAGTCTGTACAGTAGCGTGTCTGGTCTGTGGCTTCTGAAAGGAGTCCAGGATTTAGGGTGTGTTTGTCTTCCGCAGGCACGAGTATGTCAGTGGATACTACAGACTGTCGTCCTATTTCTTTGGAAAACTACTATGTGATTTACTCTGCAGGAAGTTGTTACCAAGCTTTGTATTTAATTGTATACTCTACTTCATGTTAGGTAAGTAAGGAGATGTGAAGAGAGTCCCTTTGGGCTTGGATCTCAGGTGAAGCCAGTTGATAGAAACATGCAAGCATTTTTGCAGTTTTCAAAACTACACACCAAGCCATGAGCTGGGGAAGCATGAATCTACTGTGCATGCTTTGGAGCAGCTGTGCTACATAGATATTTTTCTCAAGTCTTACGCCACACCAAACTTTTGTTTTGTGTTTCTTTTCTAAGATAGGGTCTCACTATGTAGTTTAGGGCTGGCCTTGAACTCAGTGAGGAGCCCAAGGTGGCATCAAACTCACAGCAATCCTCCTGCCTCAGCCTCCCAAGTGCTGGGATTACAGGTGTGTGCCACCACACCTGACAACCAAAAGTAAAATTATATAAATTTTAGTGACAGATGCTGAGTGTCATGTATGACTCTGGAAAGAATTTATAGACGTATTTGAGGCTGTGCCAGAGTAGCTGGAATATTTATTGTGTATCCTATTGTATATCTTTCTAAATATATCACTATCAAAAAAGTATAGGCAGGTAATATCTATTGTATAGACAGATAATAAATCAATACACATTCTCTTATGACTTAAGTATGGGGCTTTGGGGTTTATTAATGTAATAAAAATACTTGTTACAAGAATGGAGACAGATTCATCTGTGTCTTTGTCTGAGACTTTCCCTCCCAAGCTCATTACACCAATATGTCCATATATTTCACATGCACATACCGGAGTTATGTGTTTTTGACAATATATTACAGAGTAAGAATCACTAATATAGCTTAAAACTTCCAGCTTTTCAAATACGAGATGACTTCTAAAGAATTAGGCACATAATTCATATCCCACACTCTTTTGATTGGAAGTTGTGTAACTTTCCAAAATCTTCAGGCTGTGTGGCCCAGAACATTAGCTCACGGTAGTTAAGAGGATTCACCACATTTGCAGTCACAAGGTCATGTGATGTTTGTCAGAAGACTTAGGTTTTAGAGGTGCCCTCTGGTCTTCCAGGATTTGAAGATGCTAAGAGGTTGTGGAACCCCAGCTCAGACTCTCCACTAGTGCAGTCACAGCAAATATTGAGTGCTGTGCAGGTATGTGGGGACGAGAACGGTTATTTGGGGTTTCCTGTGTGAGGAGAAGGCAGTAGGATTCCGACCTATGATGTGGCCTGGAGCTCTCCACCTCAGGAATTCAGAAATTGTTCATAGTCACACATGAGGGAGCAGAGGTGCCCTAGTTAGTGTGGAAATAAAAACAATGTGATAACTTTAGGTAATTACAAGGAAGCAAATAAGAAAGCTCACCACCAGGGTAGCTGTATAGTGAGTGACTTTTTAAATTGTGTCACTGATTTCTCGGAATATTATAGTGTTGCTTAGTAAACAACCGTGACATAGGCTGCTAAACTGAGCGCTTCTTTTCTTTCTAAGGATTAAAACAAGAAGTGGGAGCGTTCTTCATCATGATGTTTTCCCTCATGATGGTGTCTTGCTCAGCCCATTTTTTGGCACTGGCCATTGCAGCAGGCCAGGGGGTGGTGTTTTTAACAACACGTCTCATGGACATCTATTTTGTGTTTATGATGGTGAGTATGAGCTGTGCTTCTCTGAGGGAGTTTTTCTCCTTTTTCTTCCTGCATACTCACCTGTCCTATAAAACCTGCCATGTATTGTGTAGTTTCTAGTAAGGGGCCATAATATAGTTAATAATTAGAGAACATATCAGCTTTCTTCCTTGATCTGATACTGCTCATTTTATTTTGTTTTGTCTGTTGCTGTTCTAGCATAGTAACTTAACTGACATACTTACTTACTAAGCTTGCCAATTAGTTTTTCAAGGACACTTCTTGGTGATATTTTATGAAACCTTGATAAATCAGGACTTCCAAAACCAGAAAAATTAGAATTTGCCATTTCCCTCATAAAATTTCCAGGTCATCTGCCTGGAATTAAGGATCTTAATTTCATGCCGGTGTGAAGGAACTTCCGGCTCTCTAACCACAGGGAGATGATATGTTTGGGTTCATTACTCTCCAAGGCCAACGTGAAGCCCTGTGAAATGTGTAACAGTGCAGGGGACGTGTAGTCTATCTTGGGAGCCTCTTGTATTTTGAAAAGGAGTGTTTTAAAAATCGTAGACAATTTCAAAGTCCACATTAGCAGGTTTTCTCTCGCTCTCTCTCTGGATTTCTGGTAATCTCTTATGTCAATGTATCTTATCTTTTACAAAATAGTTGCCTTGTTCCAGTTTGACATGATCATAAACTTTGCACTCACATAAATAAATCAACAGTGCATAGAAGTCCTTGCCACAGATATGCCCTCTTATTTCAAGTATACAGGACTGCTTAGCCTATTAATATATATCCTTTCTGCTAGGGTAGGAGCAGGTACCTTGCAGTGGTACCTAATTAGCATAAGCTTTTGCCAAAGTTTAGTTCTTTCTGAATTTTCCTTTTCTTTTCTTTTTTTTTTTTGAGAGAGGGTCTCGCTTTGCAGTTTAGGCTGGCCCTGAGCTCACTATATAGCCCAGGTGAGCCTCGAACTCAGCAATCCTCCTGCCTCTACCTCCCGAGTGCTGGGATGACAGGCGTGAGGCATTGCACCCAACTTCTTTATATTTCTATACCGTCTTTCAGTAAAGAAAATGTCCCTCAGTAAATATGAATCCTTTGTTTGATCTATGTGATACTTTAATTATTTTATAAAGGTTTTCACATAGAACTTTAAAATCAATCATAAAACTATATTTTACTCAAACTGTATTATTTGCTAAAAACTGTTCGCTCAAGGGTAAACGTATGGGGCAACAGTGACGGCACAGTCATCGCCCTGTGTGTCTCAGTCCGCCCAGTACCAGTGGGGAGAGGTGCTAAGCAGCGCTCGAGTGTCTGCTGTTCGTGCTGAAGACCCTTCCTGCCATCTGCACCACGATATCATTTGGGGAGTAGATTTAAATGAAGGCATTAAGCACAGTTTCCCTCGTTCTTCACCTTGTCATGCTGTTTTTCATTCCTCCACTTTGGGTTACCTGAAGTCTACGTTCTGAACTGTACATTATTCCAAAAGTAAATGTAGAATGTAACACCTTGTCAGTAACAAATCTTATTTTTATATGGATGAGACATGAGATGATTCTGATACATTCTTAGATTGTCAGGTTAACGGGGGGACAGAGTGTGGTGGTAAAGTTAGAGTAGTCAGTGCAGCTGTCTCTGTCTGTCCGGAGCTTCCACATGCAAAGATTCAACTAATCACAGATCAACACTACAAAATTACATCCGTGCTGATACAATGTGCAGTTCTTCTTTGATCTTCATTATTCCCTAAATTATTCAGTACAAACAATTTGCATAGCATTTACTTTGTGTGAGGTGCCATAAGAAATTTAGAGATGCTGGGTACTTAGTTTAAGTGGTACTGCACCTACCTCATGATCACAAGGGCCTGAATTTGATCTCTGGTACTAAAAAGAAAAGAAAAGAAGAAACAATGCTTGTGTATATAGGGGTGGG
>PVIC010024346.1:0-26091 GCA_004025085.1 Thryonomys swinderianus | reverse complement strand
AGCAAGAACTTTCTCTCAAACAGAATGGGGAGGGGAACTGGGGCACAGCTCAGTGCGAAAGCCCTGGGTTCAGTCCCTACACCTTCAGCTGTGCCCAGCACTGCTAGATACATTCTAATCTTTCCAGATGCCTAAACTGGTGACACAGTAAGACGCCCATGGTAAGAAGCCACAGTGCTTGTTCGCTAGCTGTGCGACACAGGGCAAGGTACTTAACCTTCCTCTGTTTGCTTTTCTTTAAAGCTGAATAGTTATAGTTCCTGTATCAGCAATATTGTTAGTAATGTTATCAGTAGTACAGTAATATGATGATAGTAATATTACCAGTGATACGGTCTTATCAATAATATCAGTAAATAATATCAGTAATATAGATATATTACTAGAAATAATGCTAATATCAGTTATTAAGTAAGTTTGTAGAAGAAGATAAGACTCCTACACTTTAAAAAGTAAGCATCTTTAATCATTCCCTGTGTTTTGCTTACTATTTGATGTGTTGTTGGTTCATGTTAAGGGCTCAGACCTAGTTTGTTCCACTACATATAGAAACATGAATTTCCAATTGGGTGAAATTATTGTTTTGTCTATATGAGAAGAACTTGCTGATTTAGTCAAATACGTAAAATGTTTTTGTTGGAAAATGACCACTTTGGAACCTTCTTCTCCTTCTCCAGATTACTCAGAGATAGGAGAGCTTGCTCCACGGTCCCCTTTGGAGCCAGTGTGTGAAGACAGGCCCTTTAGGCCTGTCCCGGAGGAGAAGAAGAGGACCTCGCGGGAGCTGCGGGAGCTGTGGAGAAAGGCCATCCTCCAGCAGATCCTGCTGCTGAGGATGGAGAAGGAAAATCAGAAGCTCCAAGGTGGGAAGGAAGCCAAGCAGGCTGGGTTGTCACCGATCTGGGCTCTGAAGTGAATCTATCAAATAGAAGCATGCATTCTTGAAAAAGTAAAATGAGGGCTTATCTTCCTGTTTAGTTTTTCAAAGTAATATCAATATTATTTACTTCCTGGAGGTTTAAATATAATTTTGTCAACTATGTTAATTATTTCTATATAATCTTAACCCAGTGTCTAGAACTTCTGAGATATAGCCTGTAATTTTTAAAGCACCAACCTTCTAAAAAGGTGTTTCTTGTATTTTGTTTTCTTTTAACTGCTTTATCGTCAGCCACAGTCTTTCTCCCTGGGCATCAGGTATCAAATGATTCTATGAGTACTTAAAGCTTATAATCACATTCTGTGCCTTTTTGGTAAATTGTAGATAACTTGAAAATACTTCCCTGCTCAGCTCTCCCTGTTCTGATTGATTTAAACAACATCAGAATATGACACAAACTTGGAAAGTATAGATTTTGCTCATTTCCTGTTTCCATGCCATCCCTTAAATCAAATGTTCTTTTCAGAGTAGTTTAAGAAGTAAAATATATACACCTGTGAAGAATCAGGGCCTCTAGAGGATAGAGAGTTGCCCGGGTATAAAGCAATCAAGATTTAGAGGTCAGAGTCTGAGTGTATTGTTTAAAAGGAAGCTACAGCAGAAATCAGTAATACTGCTGTTGCCCAGAGCAATTTTAAAATTTAGAATGATATTGTTTCATTGAGCACTACCCTTGATTGCCAGAGTTTCATCATTGTTACAACTTTGATGTTTGCATAAAACTAAAGCCACTATTATGCCAGGTCTGAAGATTGAACTGAGAAGGTGTGGCTTGCTGTGAAGTCCATTTGTGCGGGAACCTGCTTTTTTACCTGGGGATTTTTGTTTGCTTTTGAGAGAGGGACTGGCTCTGTAACTCAGGCTGGCTGTGAACTCACGTTGGGGCCCAGGCCAGCCTCAGACTCCAGCAGTGCCCCTGCTTCAGTGTGCCAAGTGCTGGGACTACAGGTGTGCACCACCTGCCCGACCCCCCTTGGTGTCTTGGTGTGCAGTGACCCGGTGATCGACTGAATGTTCTCCGTGCAGGTCTACATGGTGTTCATGAGTCACAGTACCATGTACTTGCAGTGTGGTTTCTGTGGATGAGAATGCTGTAGACTCAGGAAACTTAAAGAGATCTAGTCAAGTATACCATTTTGAACAAAAGGAAGCGAAGGTTTTTCATATGAAAGAAGTCAATAAGCAGAATAGGCTACTTTTGAATGAACTATGCTCTGCATGGTACAGTATTAAAGCTGGGAGTGATGGGTCATCCCAGCAGGGGCAGCGGAAAGGAAAAGCACTAAGCAGGGAGTTTAGAGCAAGTGAGTGCTAAGTTTTTGTCCAACACTATTTTTCTACTGCTTTCTTGTGTATTCTTGAAGGTAATACTGAAAGCAGATGTCTAAGATGATTTAATAATCATGATTATGTCATAAACTAAGTGACAGCTTTGTCACATAGAATGTACATTCATGTGTATGTCAAAGTTTCTGCTGAGAAGCAAAAAGCATCCATGTTTATCATATGGGTCGTGAATCTTCTTAAATTAGAGCCATATAAACCCAGGACTTAGCTGTATAAGGGAATGCCACTGATTGGCTTCTTGGGAATGTTAGAAATTATAACTGTAACTCACTGAAAGAGAAATTGAGGAGTCACTCCTTTCACATCAGCACCCAAAAAATGAAATATCTAGGAATCAACCTAACAAAGGAAGTGAAAGACCTCTACTCTGAAAACTATAGGACTCTGAAAACTGAGTTAGAAAAGGAAACCGGAAAGTGGAAAGATATCCCTTGTTCCTGGGTCAGGAGAACCAACATCGTCAAAATGGCTATACTCCCACAACTACTATATAGATTCAGTGCAATTCCAATTGAAATTCCAACAGTATACTTCACAGAGCTAGAGAAAATAATACAAAAATTAATCTGGAAACACAAGAAACCTAGAATAGCAAAAGCAATTCTAAGCAACCACGACATGGCAGGGGGTATTACAATCCCCAATTTAAAACTCTACTATAAAGCTGCTGTGATAAAAACTGCATGGTACTGGCAAAGTAACAGACCCGAGGACCAGTGGAATAGATTAGAAGACCCAGAAACAACCCCGGATATACTAAGCCACCTTATCTTTGACAGATGAGCCAAACATTCCCAATGGAGGGAAGACAGCCTCTTTAACAAATGGTGCTGGAAAAAACTGGGCTTTAACCTACCAAAAGCTAAAGCTAGACCTATCTCTTTCACCATGCACAAAACTAAACTCACAGTGGATACGAGACTTAAACGTTAAAACAGAAACAATAAGCCTGCTGGAAAACAGGCTAGGTAAAACTCTTGGAGACATTGGCTTAGGCAGAGACTTTATGAATAAAACCTCTATAGCACAAGAACTAGCAGAAAGAATCAACAAATGGGATCTCATTCTACTGAAAAGCTTCTGCACAGCAAAAGAAGTCGCTGGCATTGCTAGAAGACAACCAACAACATGGGAAAAAGTCTTTACTAGCTGTTTATCAGACAAAGGGCTATTATCTACAATATATAAAGAACTCAAACAGATCAGCCTCCCCAAATTTAAAGACCCAATTCAAAAATGGGCATCTGAAATGAACAGACACTTCTCAGAGGCAGAAGTCAAAGCAGCCAAGAAGCATATGAAGAAATGTTCAACATCACTGGTCATTCGAGAGATGCAGATGAAAACAACACTGAGATTTCATCTCACTCCACAAAGAATGGCCACTATTACAAAATCAACCAACAATGAATGCTGGTGAGGCTGTGGGGAGAAAGGAACCCTTCTCCACTATTGGTGGGATTGCAGGCTTGTGCAACCATTGTGGAGATCTGTGTGGAGATTTCTCAGAAAACTAGGACTAGGGGTCCCATTTGACCTGGCTATCTCCCTGCTAGGAATATACCCAAAAGAATTTTCAAAATCACATTGGAAAGACAGATGTACACCCTTGTTCATAGCAGCTCAATTCGTGATAGCTCAATCTTGGAAACAACCCAAATGTCCATCAACTGGAGAGTGGATAAAGAACATGTGTTTGGTTTTTTTATATAAAATGGAGTATTACTCTGCCATAAAGAATGACAAGATGGATCCATTTAGGTGCAAATGGAGACACCTGGAGGATATACTAATAAGTGAAATCAATAGATCACAGATAGACAAATTCCGGATCTTCTCTTTGGCATGAACACCTGTAGATGCAAATGAGCTCTAGAAAGTAGGACAGCTTTTATAGAGTGGGAAATTTCTATAGGAAGCTTGGTGTGGGAATGTGATGAGGGGAAGGAATAAATATGATACAGAAAGAAAATAAAAGAGCATGTATAAAGGGGGTGAGGAGGTGTGCGTGGGTAGGGATATGGGTAAAAATGAGAATTAACTTGTGTCATATACTGGTACAAATTCCCCAATGTTGTACGTAATTTTGAGATGTATATAAATTGTACCAATAAAGAATTCAATTTAAAAAAAGAAATTATAACTGTAATTCACCATATGAGATCAGGGTGCCACAAAAGCAAATTGCATGCTGCTGTGCAAGTGATGGCCAGCTAGCCCAGGCAGTGAGCCTCTGGGCTGCCCGGACGCCTGGTCAGATCTTGCATGAAGCTCACAGCCCCTCGCTAGCACCTTTCTGCTGCATCGCCACTTCACTAGACTTACTGGCAGTGTTAAGTTCCTTTGACCTTTTGTTTTTATTGTTTACATTTATTTCTCCTCTCAGTTTTATACAGTAGCTTAACGTAACATTTATCTCTGTGGTCAAAGCATGATCAAATTGCTAAATATAAGAATCATTTGCACCAGAGATTCAGTTCAGTGGTTCTGGCGCCTGCCTAGCAAGAGCAAGGTCCCTGATTCAATCCCCAGGAAGCACATCCAGTACTGGGCGTGGAGACTCTCGCCCACCAGCAATCAGTACCATGTACCGCAGTGCCAGGCGTGGTGGCTCACGCCTGTCATCCCAGCATTTGGGAGGCAGAGGCGGGAGGATTGCTGAGTTCAAGGCTTGCCTGGGCTACATAATGAGCTCAGGGCCAGCCCAAACTACAAAGAGAGACCCTGTCTCAAAAAAACCAAAAAACCCCCCAAAAAACAACGAATCAGCGTCCATTGTATTATTATGTATAATACCAATGTTTCTGAGAGGAATAATCAATAGTAACAGTCCTATTACTTAATGATAGAGTATTAATAAGTTTTGGAATGGACAGTGTAGAACTTTCTTATTAAATATGGGAACAAGTTTTGACAAAAACCAGTCAACATGCAGGAACTAGAGAGCCAGTCATTCTGTGATGCCATTATTTTTCTTGTTTGCATCTTTAGAAAAGATTAAATTGCAGCTAGAAGTAGCTTTTGCAATTAGTTAAGTGTTCAAACTGGCTTGCATAGTCTTTGGGAAAAAATTAGAAGAGGAACGTGTGAAAAAATGCTTCCTCTGGTGAACACTTTGTCCCTTACTTTCAAATATATAGATCCAGTATTTATTATTTTTATTTATTAATTTAATAAAATATTAATTAATATAATATAACAATTAATATAATTTATATATAATATATGTTCTATAATAAAATATATAATATAATAATACACTGTAATTAATATAATAAAATATTAATTAACAAGATATTAATTAATATTTTATGTGTTATTTATTATTCTGGAAGCACCGTATCCTGGAAAGAACCAAATTACATCACTTAAATCTACCTGACTGCATTCTAAACAGTTGGCAGCTGCAGGTGGGATTCTCCCAGAGTCACCCAGCTAATTTGCAGCGACCTGAGGAGCAAGGCGCATCGCCCGTCTCCGAGCCGGCTGTCCTCTGCTGTTCTCTGCAAGGTCACTTTCTCGCTGTTTTTAAAGAGAAATGTGAGCAGCCTAATCCAGGACAGCAAAGTGTGATTCAAACAATTACTGTTTGGGCTCAGCCTATGATTACTTGTCAGACTAACTTATGAACCTCTGCATTTAATGATTAACGTAAAAATGTTGCAAGTGCTGTATTTCCATAACAATGCCATGACATTAAATTTTGAATTGTAATGGATGACATTTTAATTTACGAAAGCTTTTTCCTTAAAAAGTCCACGTTTCTGGTTAAAAAAATGACATGCTGAGTGTACTGTGCCTCAGACGCGTGAGTACGAGGGTCGTCTCGTTGCTGCCCCCTCGGCTCTGTTTCTGAGCTCTGGAGAGACGGCGCCCGCTGGCCCGGGACACGGTCTGTCAACAGTTGCCGGCCGACGGCGCGGACCAGGGACAGACGTCAGAGCTGAGCCTCGATCACGCAGCCCCGGTGGGCGCGCACCCCACGTCCCGCGCTGTGCTGTCGCCAGCGGCTTGGGTGTGTGGGCTCCCGTCCACCGCTGCAGGCGGGCGGGGTCGCTCCCCGGGGCCCTGCTGAGAAGGCACCCCGGAGCCCGCTGGTTGAGGCAGCAGTGCTGTCAGGGTCCTGAGGACAAGCCGCGGGGGCTCGCAGCTGGCTCTTCTGGCCACGTGCAGGACCGTGCGCTTCAGAGTGCGTGCCTCCCACTGTCGGCTGGCTGTAAGGGGAGCCAGACGTGCTCACGGCAGATTTCACTGGCAGAGACGGCGCTGGCGTCAGGAGCCCAGGTGGGTTCCGGCCGCTGTGGCACAGCTCATCCCAGCCCAGCCTGCTGTAAGCACTAGCTCGGCTCTTCTGATGTTTACTGTATCTTCTTGTAACCAAAACTACCAAAAGGCCAACATTTAAAAATTGTTAATGCCAGAGATTTAAGGAAACATGTAACAGTTCCTAGAAAAAATATTCTTCAAAGGACGAGGGGAAAAATAAACATGCTAAATGAAAAGCCTGAGAGGCAAGAGGCAGGCATTGAAGGGCTATCATCACCCAGCTGTCTAATGGCTTCTAACAGCCCTGGGCAAATCACTTAACATGTTCCTGCTGGCTTGAACCAACAATGGAAAATGCCCTCCTGCCCCATGGGCGGCTTGTGCCACTCAGTGGACTGTCCTGTGGCTCTGATGGGAGAGCCGCATCGGTACTACTGGTGGTTCAAGCTGTCAGCAGCACATGAGTTACAGACCCATCGTAAACATGTTAATCTCTTTGCACTTTAGCTTCTGTGTCCTTGAAGTGAGAGGTTGGACTGGAGAATCAATTGAAAACATCAATTTAAGATTTTTCCTGTATTGATTTCTCCTCTAGTTTGGTAACGTACCTCTTAATTCTTCTCAACATGGCTTTAGGGTAAGTTTGGTGGTATGTGATAGCTGTCTTCACGCATCTGAGGCATTGTTACATGAAAGGGGTAGGTTTGTTCTTCGTAGCTCCAGGAAGCAGAAATATGACCCACAGGGACACTGGAAAGGATATCTAGTTCTAAATAAGGAGAAACTATGCTTCAGAGCTCAACTTAGATGAAAATATTGGTTGAGCTCTAACCATCCAAGCATCTTTTGCCTTTTAGATGTCTGTGATTTGATAGGGTGGCTATAAAGATGGAAAGAATTGGACAGATATGGCATATATCTTAGCAGGAGAGCCACCGTTGAGGGTGAAATCAAAGGTACTGCTCGGTTTTCAGCATGTCTCTAAAGGGAAGTGGTGACTTTTCTCTGACCCGCTCAGCTGGCCTGACCCGCTGGCCTGACCCGCAGCATATCTCGGTGGCATCGTTCTGCCAGCTGTCGTGGCCTGTAGCTGCGGCGCACAGTAACGTGCCCTTGTGTGGTCTCTTACAGCCTCTGAGAACGATTTGCTGAACAAGCGCCTGAAACTTGATTATGAAGAAATCACTCCTTGTCTTAAAGAAGTAACTACAGTGTGGGAAAAGATGCTTAGCACTCCAGGAAGAGCAAAAACTAAGTTCGATATGGAAAAAATGCACTCAGCTGTTGGGCAAGGTAAGGGTTATCAGGGATCCTCCCAGCTGACTGTGCCTTGTTTGATGAGAAAGGTGGAGTGAAGACATTTTAAATCTGCTTTTACAAAGTGGCCGCCTGGCTCCATGTCATCACATCTCTAGTTCTCCTGCTAGATACAGTTAGCTGACGTGAGTTTCATTACCTTTCATGGTCTTTCTAAAGAAATTAAACGACCAGAAAACCAGGACAGGCAAACAAGAGAGGAAAACCCAAGGGCTTCTTGCCCACAGACTGACAAAGAACGGGATGCTTTAGTCTGAGCTGAACAGTAGCCTGAGGACCAATTGTGTAGCTTCTCTCTGAAGCCTAGAGGGAAATCACTGAGCGCAGAGCGCAGAGTGAAGGCAGGTGCTCCTGGTTCGGACCTGGCCGTTGCTCCCTTCGCAGCCTCTGCGCCCTGCCGCCCAAGTGTCGGGCAGGTGTGGGCACGGGCTCTGGGGGGGCTGGCGCCCGCTCGTGCGCGTCTCGGCTCCTCGGTGTGGTCTGGGCCCAGGAGAAGGGAGGGCGGAGCTTGAGGCCTCGCGTTTGGAAATGCTTCTGGCATCTGGCACAACGTTCCTCATAAAAATGTGGACCGATACGTTGTCATTCTTTCTCTTGTTTCCTTTTCATCCGAATTCATTTTTATTGTATGTTATAAAAACATCAGTCTGCATAGATTGAGACATTTTTTAGAAGTGCAAGACTGATCCTTCACAAGTAAGTTTGAGAAGCACCAGTGTTCAAGTAAAAACAATAGCATCTTTTAAAATATACTTTAGCATTTGCTGGTAAAAATAGGAGCCTTCTCGGTTTAATCTGCTAGCCCTAAATTCTGGTGAATCCAGCCCTGAATACTCAGCTATTTGGAATAAAGGTTGCGTTGGTTCCTTTCTGAGTTTATCACTGTGCAGAGGAAGAGCATTAAAAAGTGTGTTATTTGTCTCTAAGGGAGTTAATGGACCAAAGCACTTCTCTTCCTATAATCCTGTCGGCATTGGAAAGCCTTGTGGAGTTCTGGCAGCGTTCATTTTAAGGATAATGGGGGCTTACTGTTTTTGTGACTTCCCTGTGACGTGGCTTAGCGTGGTTGATGCCGGGCTCGGGCCTCAGAGCCGGGCTCACTGCGGGCATCCGGGCACCGAGCGTCACACTGCAGTGTCAGCGGTTGAATGGGACCTCCGTGGTACGTGCTCAGAAGGCGGCGATGTGTGTAGCGGTGAAGACTCCGCTTCTGAGCTGTCAGCAGTTGGCAGTCTGGCCTGGGGCTCCAGTTGCTCACTGCCAGCATGAGCGGCTCTGCCCAGGCAGAGCTTCGGGGCGCACGACCAGTTCTGACATTCTTACCCCTTCGTGGCTGCTGGGGAGCCGCCCTTCACAGCAGGCGGCCCCAGAGCGCAGCTGTGGAGAAGGGGCGCGCAGGGAGAGGAACGTGCCCGCGCTGCACCTGCCGGGTTGGCTGGGTGATGGCGCCGGAGGCCGTGCTTCTGTAGAAGGTGCTGCGTGTTCTGAGGCAGCTGCTCCGAACGCTTGAGCCTCTCGGGAGCCGGACACCGGGGCCTTTGTTTCTCATTGTGCATTTTGCGAGGGTACAAACAGCAGCACCGCAGGGACTTGGGCACTGTGTGTTGCCGCGAGACACGGAGGGCCGCATAGCCATGTGCAGGGCTGAGTGAGGGTGAGGCTGGCCCGGAGTTCCTCCTGGACCCCGCCCCGTTGGCTGCAGCAGCGCCGGGGGCTGTCTGCGTCATCCGGCCTCACACTTCAAGGGGCTGGAAGGCGCGAAACAGGTGACCGACCACTTCCATGGTGTGGCTCAGATTTAAAGCAGGAGAGTAAATCAGAACAGCTTGTCAGCTAGACCCTGAAGGGAGGACTGTCCTGGGTGGGTTTTGAGGCCTCACCCCTTGATGGCCTGCACCCCTCAAGTGATGCGAGTGAAGACATTGATAAACCTTCCCGATTTGGCGGAAGCGGCAGTATTAAAGAGCTGAGGCGGAAGAAGGGCGAATGTGTGCAGTTAGGTAGTTCAGACCTGGGTTTGAGTCAGAGCGATTTCTGGGAAGACGTCTAGGTTTAAACCCTGACCAGGCTGATACTTTTTCTAGGAATGGAATTGCAGCGCTGGGAGAGCTGTGCAGGCAAGATTCAGCCTCTGCTTTTCTGATCCAGCAATGAGATTTGTGGAAGCATATTCTAGAAATGAACGGACACTAACTGTACTGCAGAGGGAAGAATGCTCATTGCAGTGCTAATAGTCCGAAGGGAAACAGAACACATCCAGAACTAGCAGTTTCAGACACCTGGGTTACAGGTGGGATGATCGTACCCCCCAGTTCACCTGACATGGCTCCAACTTTCAGTAGGATGGCAGCCTTCTCCTCCCTTTCTAAATTTGTCTGTTTTAGCTGGTAAACTATACCTATTCTAGGCACAAGTGGATTTCCACTTTCTTCTTTATATGACTTGAATTTCTCATAATTTTTCTGGTGTTTTTGTTCTTGTTCTGCTTGTAAATAGATAAACACTATTTTTCAAGTCAGTACAAATAAAATCATCCACACAGGGGCTGGAGTGGTCACCTGTCTCCTGCCCCCAGAGCCCGTGGAGGCTGTGGAGGCTTCTCCGCCAGTTCTGTCTCAGGTTAGAAGAGAGCAGAAGGGAGCCAGGCCCCTCCCAGCGAGCAGTGTGTGCCAGGCTGACTGGCCCCTCTGCTTGGAGTCCCCGCCTTGAAACGTGTGAATCCCCACAGACTTGGTGCTTACCAGCGACGCAGCCAGCGTGCTCTTCCTGCAAAAAGCAGAGCTCTGACAAGACAGCGGGGATAATTTAGTGTAAGGGGAAAGTGGACATCTCATAACTTGGGGAAGTTCTCCTGCTTGACAGAAACATTCTGTCCAAAAGCCCCACCGTGGCCGTGCTGTCCTCCAGTTCCCGTTTGCTTTAGTCCAGGTTCACAGGGTTAAGAGTTGTGCATGCCCGAGTGTGTGTGGCCAGCACACATCTCTGAAGGAATGGCAGGGAGAAGAAAGAGAGGAACGTGAAAAAGCAGACGTCAGGGCCTGCTCATTTCCTGTCGCTCCCACAGTTAACAAGTTGGCAGCACAGGTGCCTGAAGCACCAGAGGTTTCCCTGTCGCAGTTCTGGAGGCTCAGAGTCAAGGGGTCGGGTGCAGCTGCCCTTGGCCTCCTGCTTTGCCGGCTGTCACCTCCTTGGCCTGCCGCTGTGCCTCCATCTCAGCTCCGTGGTCACGCTGCTTCCTTCCTCTGAGTGTGTTTCCGGAACACCCATCACTGGGTACGAGGTTCACCTGTACTCAGGGCTCTCCTCATCTCAGGGTCCCTACTTCATTACATCCACGAGGACCCCTCGTCCAACGGAAATAAGATCCACAAGCTCCAGGGATTAGGAACTGAATAAAGACACCCCTTTGCGGGGGCTCCCCACTCAGCACTCTGCACAGGATCATGAGTCATGCTCGTTTAAATATCCCAAGGCGGCTTGGGTTCGAGCTGCGTAGCTGGGCCTTGTGTTTGTCCCACAGGCCGACTTGGTTTTTGATTTTTCTAAGTTGACAGATGTGAGGAGAAAAGACAAGTCCTTGCTGCACCTTAAGTGTCTCTGAGAACTGCCTGGCGTGAAGCAAACACTTGGGAGTCCTGTGTCCAGTTTGTTTTTCCTCCTTTTCGTTTGTCCCCGAGGCCTGGCCCACGTGCCCCGCTCTGTGGCGCCCGACTGCGCAGGCAGGGGCGAACCGGCCCTTGGCACGGGCACCTAGGGCAGGTCTCGCCCCGCCGCGAGATCAGTCTGCCTGTCATTCCTCCTGCTTGACTCACTAGAATGTTACAAACTAGCACCACCAGGTGGGGGCGCAGTCTTATTCCTCAGTTCACCCCTTTCAGAGTCTTTTTATTATGTCTTTGTAAAGTGCTAAGACTGGTGTAGGAGAAGAGGAAAACCTGGAGGGTGGAGAGGAAGGGACATTGAAAAGTCGGGTTGTTTCTTTGCATTCTTTCATTTTTATTACTGTGTTGAGTTGAGTCCTGTGTGTACAGCCTGCCTCTGTGTTTTTCACCTTCTCCTTAAAGGCGTGCCACGGCATCACCGGGGTGAAATCTGGAAGTTTCTGGCTGAGCAGTTCCACCTGAGACACCCATTTCCCAGTAAGCAGCAGCCAAAGGATGTGCCCTACAAGGATCTCTTGAAACAGCTCACTGCCCAGCAGCACGCAATTCTCATCGACCTGGGTGAGTCTGGGCACAGTCAGCTGGAGCGGGAAGAGGAAGCTTCCTTCACTTGAAAGTCCTGAAGGATCGTCCAGGTTATTTAGGGATCTACCTTGAGGGTTAGCAATCAACATTTACTACTGAGACTTTGCGTCTAAAAAGCGTGAGAGTAATCAACATGTCTGCCTTGAGTGTATAAAAACCTGTGTCTACCGGGCAGCCGGCTCACTCTGGTTGGCTCGGGCCATTCATTTAGTCGTAACTGGTTCAGTTGGGCAGTTAGACGTCTAAAGGGTGTTTTATAGTCAGCCGAAGGAACATGCTGGGAAACATACAGCTTGCTGTCATGACAGGGACGCGCCCCTAGCTCCCTGCTCATGGACAGAATCCATGAGGAGCACTGCAGGAGGCCGTGTGCGTCGCCTCGTCTCCTAACAGTGGAAAGCACGAGGCTCTGAGTGGTGTGTGGGAGCACGTGCAGGCGCCTCAGTGAAGGACTCGCTGAAATGTGATGCGATTGAGAGACGCGCAGGCCCCTCTGACTGGCAGTGCCAGCGACCCACAGTGGTCACTGTCCCCAGGGCTTCCGTCCCCAAGGCGGGAGCCAGCTGTGTGGGCAGGTGGCGTGTGGCTGCTGGTGGAGCTCGTGGCCCTGCTCCCAGAGTGCCTGTTCCGGTGGGCACTGCTGCCTGCGTGGCCCCGCGCAGCCTGGCTCAGCCACAGCCACAGCCACAGCCGCAGCCACAGTGGCGGCGACAGCAAGCTGGGCAGGCGTGGCCAGCTCTGCCCTTCAAGCCGCACAGCAGTCCCAAGGCTTCCTGACCCCGGAGGTTGCTCTCCGGGCTCAAGCGCGACGCCATCTTTGAGAAACCGTCCCTGCGCGGCCTCTTCTCCCTCGCCAGACTCGATCAGCCGTCTCTGCCAAGGCCCCGTCCCACACCGCGCTCGCTCCTCGTGATGCTTGCCACATTTATGATTATTTAAAGCTGGTTCTCAACTTTGCCTCTGCTGAATGTTGTATAAAATATTCTTTTCTTAGTCTTCATCACAGTACTTTATCTGCTTTTATTAATCTTCACAGCACTGTCACAGGGATATTATCGAGAAAATTAAAAATGGAGTGTGAACAATCTGCTCAAATGAAACAGCCAATGTGCTGCTGAGCCTGTGACCTCAGAGCCTCCCTCCCCTCCCCCGGGGCCAGGGCCCGACTGCCTGTTTTGCTCGCACAAGGCCGTTTTCACCTTGACACCTTGGGCCCCAGGGGCAGTGCTGTCCGTAGTCGGTGTAAGTAAGTCGTCTGAGGATGTGACATGTGGCCCTGCACAGGTGCGGCAACGTGTGGCGACCCTTACCATGGCCCTGAAGCCCGGCTCTGGGTCCTCTGAGAGACAAGGACACTGAGGCACAGGGAAGTCGTGTGTGGACTTCCATCCACAGGGATCTGAGCAGAGGGTCAGGACTTAAATCCACCGTCACGCTGTGCCAGAGGGAGGCCTGCTATGCCCAAGGCCCCTTAACCCCAGAGGCCTGTGTCACTGTGGAAATGGCTGGCCAGCGCAGGGTGCGCTGAAATTCATGGCGGCCTCTCTGGGGTGGAGTCCATTGGTCCTTCCAACCCCGAGGACGCAGTTTGGTGAGCTGGCAGCAACTGTGTTTGCTAATGTGATGAGTAACAGAAAAAATGACCTGTTCCTATCATGTGAGATGAAGTGAAAAATAAGTTCAGGGCAGGAGGTTGAAAGGGCAGGGGTGTCGGGCGTGGTGGCTCACACACACCTGTCATCCCAGCACTTGGGAGGCAGAGGCAGGAGGACTGCTGAGTTCGAGGCTTGACTGAGCTACACAGTGAGCTCAGGGCCAGCCTGAGCTGCAAAGCGAGACCCTGTCTCAAAAAAAAAAGAGGAATTGTGTTGGGACAGACAGAAAATACAGTTTATATATACAAGTAACAAAGTGCCTTTTTTATTGCTTTTATTACAATATTTGAAAAAGGGTGGCAACGTGAAACTAGTGAGACTTTTTTTTTTTTTTAAGACAGGGTCTCTCTTTGTAGTTCAGGCTGGCCCTGAGCTCACTATGGAGTCCAGACAAGCCTGGAACTCAGCAATCCTCCTGTCTCTGCCTCCTGAGTGCTGGGATGACAGGCGTGAGCCCCACGCCCGGCACTGTGGTATGTGGCATTGATGGCTGGTGGGCGTGAGTCTCCACACCCAGCACTGTATGTGGTTACCGGGATCGAACTCAGGACCTTGCGCTTGCGAGGCAGGCACCGGAACCACTGAACTAAATCTCCGGCCCTAGTGAGATTTTTGACATTGGATTTGTGAGGCAAGTCATAGATCTCACAGTGCTCGTCAAAAACATTCACTCTCTTCCACTCTTCATCTGCTTCATTCCTTAAAACAGTTGTTCAGCAATTTACCGCCAAAAAGTAGTACATAACTAAGGTGTGGTTGCAAATCTAAGGATATTTTTCTCTGGAAAGACAGGTCTTATAAAAACCTAGTAGAAATGTTTTCAGATTTTCCTTTGAGTTCAATGTCTGATTGCAGCTCTGTATATTCCATAGTTTAATACATAGGCAACCATTTATTTTTCTAGTATTAACAACATTGTCTGCATAACAGTATCATGAGCAAAAAGTTATTTGACCTATCCGGCCGTGTGTGCACGGCTGTAATCCCAGGGGCCGAAGCAGGAGGAGCAGTGACAGTTCAAGGCCAGCCTGACCAGCATAACCAGACCCTGTCGCAAAAATAACACAAAACTGTTTGGTACTTCTTTGCATTTTCTGTTTTACTGTTGCTAAATAGTATTTTAATCATGGCATTAAATAAGTCCATGTGTGTATATTAATTCCCTGTCTTTACGGCACACACGCACAGGTGCAGGCGGTTTGAAACGCTGTCCCACATCAGTAGTCGCTGCCTTTTTCTCAGGTCTCCGCGCAGGATGCCCGTTCACGGGGTCGGTTTGTTTTGGTTCCAGTATCAGAGCTGGGGATTTCTACTTCCACTTGATGTATTTTCACCGAAGGTTTCACACCTGTCCAGTGACTAGAATAAAAGAAACTGTAATCTCAGTGTCAGAGAACAGACCGGGTGCAGAGACCACCTGCGGCTTTCTCGCGCTTGTAACACATTCTCCGGGCCAGCGTCCATGGCTGCCGGCTGCTCATCCAGCCGAAAGGCCGCCTGGGGGAATCAGGTCTAAGTAGCAAGCCTCCAGGTGACCTGATGCGCCTCCCGCGGAGAGCCCCAGGACCGGAAGGCAAAGGGCCACCCCAGAGACGCCTTCAGGGCAGAGGCGTTCCTCGGACGCTCCGGACCCCTCAGAGATGAGTCTGAGTGTGCGTCACCTTGTCAGACTTTCCACTGTGGTTCTCCATTTAGACATGTGAGGTGCAAAACTGGTTACGTTTGCTTTTAGTATAATTAAGGGTAGTTCTTTAGGCCCTCGTTTGCCATCCTCCACCTGACAATCTCATCCTAATTTTGTCTGTGAAGGGAGACGTTGCTTTTGTCACAGGAAACCTGACTGCAGGATGCCCCTGAGGTGATAGGACCCGAGCTGGCGCCAGCCTGCGGGGATCCCTCCCTCTCGGTGTGTTACAGAGATAGAACTGTGGATGAGAGGAGCCTTGGGCTTACTTAGCCATTTCCTTTTTTTTTTTTTTTTTTTTTGCTTTTGAGACAGGGTCTCGCTTTGTAGTTCAGGCTGGCCCTGAGCTCATATGTAGCCCAGGCAAGCCTCGAACTCAGCAATCCTCCTGTCTCTGCCTCCCGAGTGCTGGGATGACAGGCGTGAGCCACCACGCCCGGCACTGTGGTATGTGGTATTGATGGCAGGTGGGCTTGAGTCTCCATGCCCAGCATTATATGTGGTCACTAGGGATCAAACTCAGGACCTTGTGCTTGCGAGGCAGGCGCCAGAACCACTGAGCTAACCCTCCGGCTCCCTTAGCCATTTCTTTACCTTGTGAAGCCTGTTATTTTTTAGTTGCTTTGTAATGATAAGTGACTCCCACTTAGAGAACCTGTTAACTCCCAGCACACCTGCATGTAGTAAATTGTAACCTCCCGACCTTTTGTACAGCTTCTTTTCCCTGTTCACTAATCTACTAGTAACTATTTGTAACCGTGGAAACTGATAAGGACCTGGAAAAAGCTCCGTGGAACCTAAGATTGTAAATCAGTATGTCACCTCCCCGTTTCTATATAACTAGTAAAATCAGAATAGGGGGTCAGTCACGCTGAGCGGGACTCATTTCCCTGGTGACTGGCCTTTGCTAGCGAATAAACTTCTTTCTTTTACCCAAGTTCCTGCATCTCTCAATACTTTCAGCTCCCTTTGCTGTGACACTTCAGCCAGAAATTGACAGGAACCGCAGGTCTCTACTCTGGGAAACTGTAAAACACAGCTGAAGGCAGGTGCCCCATTTCAGTACTTGAAGGAAGGACGCCCCAGTCTTTATCCAGTTTGCCCCTCGGCCGGCAGAAGTGAGGTCCGTGTCCCTGAGCTGGAATCCATCCTTCCGGAGCCGGGGTGCCGCCGGGAAGAGAGGGTGCCGCCGGGAAGAGAGGGTGCCGCCTCCTGCAGCTGAGACAGCACACTCGGCCGAGACTCTGGTTGAGCGCCTTTCCCAAATGGCGAGCACATGGCGGACAGTGCTTCGCTGGGAATCACTGCGCTTGGAGTGAGCAGTGAAGTGTGGCGCCGACCCGTGCTCAGATGTGCACTGAGTGGGGGTCCAGGCCCCGCTGCAGGTGGCGTCCTGAGTGTGGTCTTTAGGGAATGCCACATAATCCGTCCTCTTCCTGTGTCACCCGCCTCCTCCTCTACCTGGGGTGTAGTCAGAAAAGTGGGTAAGTTGGCATATTTGCCCAGACCTGACCTCAGCATTTCTCCACCTTTAAAAATCATTGAGTGGCCCATTATGCTGATACTTTATATTATTATTTACATTAGAAAACTACATTGACAACTATTTGTTTAACAAAAACTATAACACATCAGATAAACCTATTATGAAAAATGATGATTTTCAAATGAAAGGGAGAAGTTACTTAAAAACTCTTTAACATAATGTTGATTTAATAGAATAACCTGACATCAGATTGGGTTCATTCAGTCTGTTGTTACTTATTTGACATACAAGGCTAAACGCTGACTTTGTACAGGTCTGTAAAAACGGGAACGGGCTTCACAGCCCCTGAAAGGGCCTTGTGATCTCTCCCAGGTTGTATGACCGACCATGACTGAGGACTGCTGAGCTAAAAGAAAGGAGCACAGGGATACAGTCGTGGTGCAGCATGGACTGAACTGCAGTCGGACTGGTGGTCGTTCTCCCACCCGTCAGGAGCCACGGCCAGGTGCTTGGGCCCCTCCCGGCCTGGGAGCGCTGGGTTTCCTCTCTCCCGGCCCAGTACTGCCCAGTCAGCCTGGCCAGGCCTGTGCCGGACCGGTGCCTGGCATGGATAGAAGCAGTATTTCTGCAGCTCCACCACCACCAGAGATGGCTCAGCTGCTGTGTAGTAGTGACTACAGGCGAGCCAGCTCGGGGTTCACAGGTGTTTGGAGGGTCTAAAAGGTGATGATGGTGATTGGGAATTTGTACCAGCTTTTAGTTCTACGTGTTTGTGAATTCTACATCTTATGAAAATCAGTTGCTGGGGTGAAACTTCCTTTTCCTCTGGAAGTCTTAGAAAGTGCTCTTTTCAGGCCCTGTGGAACATTAATAAAGCAGCGGTGCTCTTTCCTGTTAAAATGTAAGCTCTATGGCCCTGGGCTGCAGTCCTTGCGCGCTGCCTCCCTCTGTGCGGGTGGAAGCTGGCGTCGGAGTCTGGTGGAGCTGCAGACCAGCACTGCCCCAGATCGAGCTCCTCCCCAGCAGCCCTTCGTGTCGGGCGCTGCCCATGTGCGCCCAGTTCTGTCAAGCTAGCCTTCTGCCTGTTTGAAACGAGAGGAAGCCACGGTTCAGAGGACGAATGTTTGCTCAGAGGTGCTCCTGATGCAGATGTAGTAGGAATGCCATCCTGTGAGAAGGCTGACCTGTATATAAGGGTTACTAAGTGCAATTCCTTATTGGTGAAATGTCTGATGTTCAAAGTCTGTGGTTGGGGGATTTAGCTCAAGTGGTACCGCCCCGATCTTGGACTCACAAAGGCCCAAGTTCAATCCCCCATACTGCCAAAAAAATAATCTGTGATTGGTTAGCAAGGCATCCAGACCCTGCCCCAGTGCTGACACAGAGTGCGAGCCCAGTGCCCATCAGCCTCATGACCCAGGCTCTGGACCGTGGGTGGCGAGGCTGGCAGATTTCCATGGTGCCCTCATCCACCTGAATCTTTCCTGAGGAGTGATTGTCAGATGGTGACTCTGTCCATGAGAAGCTCTGTGATTCCTCCTTTCCATTAGCTTGTGAATAATAAAAGTCATGTGTTAGGCAGAATTTGGCCTAAGGTGTGCCTTGTTTTATATACTATACCGGTGGAGCATGGGAGCTGTGCGGAGGTGGCCGGAGCTGTCTCTGGGGACAGCTCAGCAGGCTTCCTCTTCCAGCTGGGGTGTGTAATTTGCAGGACCTATTGCCAAATGAAAATGCAGAAGTCCTCGTCTGAAAATTAGGAATTTCCAAGTATTAATAGAAGAACGTTCAACCCTCCGCGCGGTCCTTCCAGACACAGTGCTGGCCCCATGGGCAGGACACACACCTGTGCACCAGCCCTTGCCCCACACCAGACGCTGCAGTGGCCTCCGCCCCCCAGGCCCTGGCACGAGGGATGTGAGGAAGGCGCCCTCCTGCGGGCCAGCTGGTGTGCACTGTGGCTCCCTCAGGCTAGAATCCACCGAGGGGGAGTCTGCTTAGGGGAAAGGATCACGTAGGCTGCTTAAATTTGAAATCACGAACGCAAACCACAGGCCTTTGCTGGCGTTCTCCCGTGCCACACGACTCCTGCGGTGCCTCCCTCCAGCATGTGTTTGAGGTCTGAGGAGAGGGCATGCCTCCCGGACCAGGGCTGGGCAGACGGTCCCCAGGCAGGAAGGGGTGTGCTGCCTGGGAGCTGGTGAGTGAAGGGACTTGGCTGGTTTTGAGAATCTGAGGGAAGCAATACGCTTGGGCTGTGCAGTCAACAAGCCGCAGTGGCTGTTGAGCCTGTACGTTTAGCGGGTCAAATTTGAGCTGTGCTCTCAGTATAAAGAATGCTGGATTTTAAAGACCCCCTCAAAATAAAATGGTTCAACTTTCATGTTGATCACTTGTTGAAACGATAGTGCTTCTATGAATTAAAACCCTTATTAAAATGAATTTTACTTGTTACTTTTCACATGCTACTAAGAAATGTTTGGTTCCGTTTATAGCCTGAATTACAGTTTAGTTGCTCTGTGCTCCATTCGCACACACTGGGTGCTGCATTCGCACACAGCCCGGACAGGTTCGGATACCTGGGAGCCCAGCTCCTGGCCAGCGTTACTTCCGGGGGTTGAGGACGAGGCTGGGGCAGCTGAGGGAATATGCAGAGAACCAGGCTGGGAGGATGGAGCTTTTGTTCTCTGAGCACTGGGGGCTCCTGATTTGCTTCCTTGAACGGGTGACACATGCGAGGAGCACTGGGGGAGGTTGCCGGGGGACAGGCTAGAGCAGGAGGGAGTAAATGCATAGCAGAAGCAGGGAGGAGCCCAGAGCCACCCTCTCGTGCCCAGTCCAGACAAGCCCCCCAGGAAGAGGCCGACGCTTCCTCGGGAGCTGGGAAGAGCGAGGGAACAGACTTCCTCTCTGCCAAGACCGAGTTAGGGCAGCGGGCAGCTCATACAGGGTGCGGATGAACCTGTTGCCCTGTTGGCCTGCCAGGCCCATCACTCAGCTGGCTCCAGGCTGGGCGCCGCATCACTCCTCTGAACCCTTGGGCACCCACTTGACCACGTCAGCGCCACAACAGTCCCCTGCACCAAAAAGAAAAGTCTTTAAGTTTTATTTGAACACCAATATTTTGGGAAAATCATCAGGATTTTGAGGCTTCTTTTAAGCCTTTCTGGAAAGTGACTGGGTTGTGTAAAAAACACTCGCTGTCCCTGAGCTGTTTGAGAGAACTGACTGAGCTTCGAAGAGCAGAAATGCCCATGTGGAGAGAAGCAGTGGGCAGCAGGGTGTGCGGGTCTTGGAGAAGCTGCACGAGAGGCTCTGGCTGGCCGGGCCTCTGGCAGCGTTGACAGGAGAGGCTGGAGGCCAGGAGACCACGGCTGTCTCATGCTTCTTGAGAACAGAGGTTGTATGAGGGGCAGCCATTTTCTTTCTGTTTTAGAATGAAGTCCACATATTTGCAAGACCAAAGGGAGTTCTAATTTCTTTCACCTGAACCACTATCGAAAGACTGTGATTTATTGCAGATTTCTAATTGCAAACATTCCAGGAACAATGAGCGGCCTTTGTTCAGAGAGCAGAGGCCGTGATAAGGTATTAGAGGCTGATGTAGCTGAAGCACATTGCATTTCTGGTTCAGTGAACTTTTCTTTTTTTCAGTGCAAGGTCATGGTATTTCTCTACGAACTTCTTGTTGTTGTCGCTGGCTTTCTTTTTTCTTACAACTGGCCTGTGTTATTTTTCCAGGGCGAACCTTCCCTACACATCCATACTTCTCTGCCCAGCTCGGAGCAGGGCAGCTGTCCCTTTACAACATCCTGAAGGCCTATTCGCTCCTGGACCAGGAAGTAGGATACTGCCAAGGTCTCAGCTTCGTGGCAGGCATCTTGCTGCTTCATATGAGTGAGGAAGAGGCATTTAAAATGCTCAAGTTTCTGATGTTTGACATGGGCCTGCGGAAACAGTATCGGCCAGACATGATCATTTTACAGGTATAATGTGTTCCTTATGCCACTGTAAGCACAAGTGCTGACCCTGTGCAGTAGCCCTGTCAGATTCGGGGACGGAGCGTTTTACCTCTGTCAGCATCATGACTACTGTCGCTGCCGATCACGCCACGCCAGCCACTGCTCCATGGGCTTTATATGCCCTTGTTTGCATAATGGCCTCAGGAAGACACTGGTAAGCGGCTTAACTTACAGAGAGCGAAACAGCGGCTCAAAGCAGTTAGCTGAGCGGCCGCTCACACAGCTAGCGGGTGGCAGAGCCGCAGTCTCCAGGCCTGTGTGGCTGCGCGGCCCTCCCCTGTGCCTGTCTTCAACTCCTGCGCCTTGGCCCGCACAGCTCTGCACGCTAACCAGGCTCTTCACACCCCTCCCGCGGCCCCTCGTCCGGGGAGACTGCCCACTGTGTGGCTTTGTGCCCCCACTTCCACCCCGTGCACACGGCGCCACATTGCTTTGTCTTGTTTCCTTGGCACAACACATTCAAGGTACCAGTTACCTTTGTTGTTTACTTATTCGTTGTTTCCTGAGCAGCATGTACGCTTCAGGAGAGCGGATGGCTCTCGCTGCCCTGGAGCCATGTCTCCGTGTCTAGAACAGTGCCACATGGAGGAGGCACCGGTCAGTATCGGTGACCCTGCAGCATGCGTGCCACAGCACGCTGTGTTATCGTTCAGAGCCCTAAAAGGTTCGGCTTCACTGAACTAGTCTATCAAGAAACCACACTTGATCTTAGCCAAAGGCCGAGAAGCGATATCTATCAAGAAACCAAACATAGCAGTGCGTTCCCTCCGCATGCCGGGGCTGCTCCTGCCACTTTTCAGAAGTAGGCAAAGGTCTGGAACATTCCTAAATGTTGCTTAAAATATTGGAGCACGTGTTCATATGTTCATTTCCCAGCTAGATTCTGATTTTAGATTCTTGGAAAATATTATTAGAGCAAGGAGTTTGAGATTGCCCACTGCGTAATTAAAAGGCCAAGCCAAGCATAGTGGCACACTCCTGTAGTTCGAGCATCAGGGAGGCCAAAGCGGAAGATCCCACCTGAGCCCAACCTGGGCAACTTAGTAATTCAGTGGGACCTTGTCTCAAAATAAAAATCTATTAAAAAATAAAAAGGATGAGGATGTAGTTCAGAGTACAGGCCTAGAGTTCGGTTCCCAATACCCCCTATCCTTTGCCTTGACTTGTGAATATGCACTACAGGAATATAAATCTCATAAAGGGGAAGTTTTTGTCCACCAAAAGATTTGACTTCCCACAACACTTTCTACACACACTGTCAGGAACCTACTACGTTCCTTCCGTTGTCCTTAAGGTAGCTGTCATTAGAGAGAAAGCTTTTTTGAGTTGCATACAGTGTAGCATAACACATGCATCTTTGGACTATAGCCTTGGCCAATTAGACTTTTCTTTTTTTTTTTTTTGAGACAGGGTCTCGCTTTGTAGTTCAGGCTGGTCCTGAGCTCACTATGTAGCCCAGGCAAGCCTCGAACTCAGCAATCCTCCTGCCTCTGCCTCCCGAGTGCTGGGATTACGCCCGGCACTGTGGTATGTGGTACTGATTGCTGGTGGGCGTGAGTCACCATGCCCAGCAGTGTATGTGGTTACCAGGATCGAACTCAGGACCTTGCGCTTGCGAGGCAGGCACCGGAACCACTGAGCTAAATCTCCAGCCCTGCCCTGTAATTTTTGAAGGGAGAACCCCTAATACAGGAGCCCAGTTTTAGTTAGATTCAAATTCTTGGCGCCTGTGTTGATTCATCTTAAGACAAACACTTCCTGTTTTAACTTACACGAAAGCCATGTATTTTGTATGTTACAAATCTAAAAAACTTACCCTTATCCTGACTCTTACATACTGTTGGGGGTCCAGAGAGGGCTCAGCGACTGGTCAATGGACTTTCTCTCTGGAATCATGACGTGCCCTCAGTTTACTCCTCACAGAGGGGCTGGCTTTTTATTTCCAATTCCCCAGCGTTTGAGATTTTTAAGAACTGTATTTGTAGGAATTGTGGGAAATGCTTTGCACACGAGAGCTGTTCCGTTGCCTTGGCCAGGCCACACGGGACAGCGCGAGGGAGGGCGAGGGGCCCGGCGTGCGCGACCCAGGTCAGCCGGTGCCCGGCGCACGGCTGTCTCCCCGGAGGCGCGCGCCGGTGGGTCGGCAGCCGGGGTCAGTGGGCGCTGCCGCCGAAGGCGAGGCTGCCGTGCCGAGGACCCTCTGGGATGCGGGGGCCGGCGAGCTCCTGCGGGCAGCAGAGCCTCACTCCCGCGCCTGGGGACGTCTCGCCTGCAGATCCAGATGTACCAGCTCTCGCGGCTCCTCCACGACCACCACCGGGACCTGCACGACCACCTGGAGGAGCACGAGGTCGGGCCCAGCCTCTACGCCGCCCCGTGGTTCCTCACCGTCTTCGCCTCCCAGTTCCCGCTGGGCTTCGTCGCCAGAGTCTTCGGTGAGCCTCGGGCTTCCTTGGCCAGAACCGGGCTCCCCGTGGGTGGGCGCTGACGGCCCTCCCTGCGTCCTGCTGGTTCTTGCAGCTGCAGCTCGCAGGGACAGGGCTTGGCGGACAGGCCGGCGTCGGGGCTGCTGTGGCCCCTGCAGACGCTGCCTCAGTCCTGGACGCCCCGGGGCCCCCGGTGTTCCGGCCTGAGTCTGTCAGCTTCCCTCCCCACAGGCTCACCCTGCAGCGGGCGCCCGGGGGACACGGGAGCCCCTGTTCTCCTCGGACCTCACCTTCCTTCACCTTGTGACTCTGGCGCGTGGATCATTTCTTGCAGCTTCTTAGCAGCGGCTCTTTCGAGATCCCCTCCTCTCCTCCTCCCATTTCTTCCCCCGACCTTGGCCCTGCTCTTCACTTTCCACAGAACCCCCTGCGTCAGGGTTCGCTGACACTGTGCGGGTGGTTCTCCCGCTCTGCCCGACACCTCTCACCTGTTTCAGGTGCCAGGCTACTTCCGTTCCTGCGCCCTGCTGGGCTCTGAGGTCGGTCACCCGTCCACGACCCTCTCTCTACTTCCACAGTGTCAGCTATTTAGATGCAGAGTCTCAAAACCGCCTTGGCCCTCAGGATCCTGGTGAAGTGCGTGTGCACATGTGTGTGTCACTCTCGTACTTGAACTTGGTGTCCTTCTATTTCGGCCTCCTAAGTCCTGGGATTACAGGTGTGCACCGCCACACCAGGCCATGATCCACAGTTTTATTTTCCTACCTCAGAATGAAAGTAATTTTGACAGTTCAGATTTTTCTTTTTTACTGTGAAGGAGAAAGTTGCTTTAAAAAATTGAAAATGAGGGTCAGAGATTTAGCTCAGTGATTCTGGCACCTGCCTGGCAAGTGCAAGGTCCTGAGTTCAATCCCCAGAAACCATATACAACAATACTGGGCATGGTGGGCTCATGCCCACCAGCAATCAGTACCGCATACCACAGTGCTGTGTGTGGTGGCTCACGCCTGGGATCCCAACACTTGGAGGCAGAGACAGGAGGGTTGCTGAGTTCGAGGTTTGCCTGGGCTACATTGTAAGCTCAGGCCAGCCTGAACTATGAAGCAGAACCTGTCTCCAAAAAAAAAAAAAAAAATTGATAATGATCATATATTCTGTGTATCTAAATGTTATTTTTAGAGAATCATTTAGTAGCTTAAAAACATGTAACTTATATCTTTAGGATTTATTTTTAGAACTTGAGAACATCATACAGGGAATATCAAAAACCTTGAGAGTGTGCTATTTCAGGCATGCTTTAGGCAGATATCCTATATATCCATATTCTAAAAATCTGAAAATTTGCTTTGTAACCTAATGAGCAGTGACCTTTTCTCTTTGCGTTCTCTGTAGAATATTTTATTTTTTGGAGTTATTTATTACTTCTGTCCAAGAACCTTTGAGGAATTTCTCAAATGGCTTTACTAGAAGAACTGTGGTCTTAAAATATAAAATGTTCATAACCCCTATCTGCATAGCCATCCCAAATTGATTTCTGCATTTCAGCCTAAAAATATTAAAACAAAAGTGATACTAAATATGGTGAGGCACGTACGTTGTTAATTAAACACATGAAGGATTAGACCTTAGTTTTAAAAAGGTTCCCCTAAATATGTATTTACTAGCAAAAGCATTACAGAAACTAAACTCTCTAGCTGTGAATTTCAATCTTTCTTGCCAGTAGCTGCTATATTTTTTGTGTTCTGTTTTTTCCTAATTCTTTTTCTGTTTTATACAAGGTCACGGAGGGAACTGGGGATTCAGTCGGGGAAGAGCGAGTGCCATTGGGTAATAGTTGGAAAACAGCTCAGGCAATGAATTCTGTGGTTTGTGCGGAAGGGTCTAAGGGAGCTGGGCTGACCACAGCTTGGGCTGGAGGGGGCGGGGCGGTGCTCCCGAGTCACCCGCCCCCAACGCCCTGGCGCTGCTGCCTGTGGAGGATTCTGCGCTGTAGGAGACAAATCTTAGGCTGCATAAGTAGGTAAAGGACTCACAAAAACAAACAAACTTCATTGTGGAGATGGCAGCCGTTCCTTGCAGAACAGAGGAAGCTCATTCTAGGGACTTTGTAAGTAACAGCTGGACAGCAGAGCAGGTACCTTTCCCCTCACACAGACGGGTGGTCCTGGCGCTTCACGCAGTGTTCCCGAAGATGCCCGTCTGCCTGAGTCCAGCGTGGCTTGGTCCCCCGCTACCCCGAGCAGGTTTCTGCCCGGCTGACTCAGGGCTCCTGGCGTTCCCGGCAGGACGTGGCGTCTCTCGGCTGTGTTGCCACTTGGCAGACGCTAGTGATGTGCATAGTCCACCCCAGCCTTCAGTATTCAAAGCATTTAGCTGATTCCACTGAAAAGCTAAGTATTACAGATCCATTTCTACATAGAACTTAAACAAGTCTGGTGCCAGTTTGTTTAGCTCCGTGATGGGAGGGAGCTTACTTTGAAATTCAAGAACCTGCTGTTTACTCTTGTCTTTTTGGCCTGGACCCATTTCATGATTAGTCTGTGAACCTGGATAAAGTCTGAAGATAAATGGGCTTCTGTTGACTATTCACTATTTTATACACAAGATAAAGCTCACACCAGCACAGCTCTCGTATTAATTGTTATCTCTGATCAAGGGTACACTGCTTGAAGGGGCAGCTACCAACAGTGTAACCGTACTC
>PVIC010024345.1:0-26125 GCA_004025085.1 Thryonomys swinderianus | reverse complement strand
TATACCCAAAAGAATCAAAGAAGGTCTCAACGAGTTTATCTATAGAATACATTCATCGCAGCATTATTCACAAGAGCTAAAACACAGAAGCAACCCAAAAGTCCATCAGTGTGTGAGTGGACACACAAAATGGGTATCTGTATACAGCAGGATATTATTCAGCCTTCAAAAGGAAAGAAATTCTAACATATGCAGCAACATGGATGAACCTTGAAGATATTAAACACAGTGAAATAAGCAATCACAAAACAAACACTATATGATTTCAGTTATACATGGCACTTACGTAGTCAAAATCAGTGGTGTAGAGTGGGGGCTGTCAAGGACTCAGGGAAGAAGAATGGGGAGGAGTTATTGCTTCATGAGTACAGTTTCAGTTTTATAAGATGAAGAGAGCTCTGGAGATGGATACTGGCAATGACTACACAGCGATATGAATGTACTTAAAACTACTGAACTATCAACACTCAACAATGGTTAAGATGATAACTTTAGTTATGTGTATTTTACAAGTTAAAAAGTTGAGTGTACAATTGATTGAAAAAAGAAAATGCTTATCGTTGACTCATAGTCAAGCAGGACTCAATCGATGGGAATATTCTTATCAGGCTGGGGAAGGACATGCAGGATAAGAATAACCCAAAACATACAGCGCTTCTGGTTTTTGGTATGCATCATGTTTTTAAATCTCCAGTCACACTTTCCGGCCCAGCTCTGCCGAGCTCACTGTGACTGATGGTTAGGGTAAGGCTGGGACCCTGGAGTAGATTAGGAGAAGTAAGCAGCTGCAGACTTGCCTGCTGTTGTTGGGTTCCAGCTGTTCACACGTACGCCCCATCACTTCCAGCTGAGTTCTACCATCAACAGAGATGCCCGTGTCCCTCCTCAGCCTCTGCCTGTGTCACAGCAGCTGCTGGGTATCCTGCTGCTCGTCCCCAGTGTATTGGTGCCTTTATGCTGGACCACACTCCGGAGCAGCTGGAGGTGACCCTGGCCACTGGTACTCGGCTCACAAGGGAAGCCAGCAGAACTACTCACCCGGCAGACAGCCTTTCACAAGTGCGCTGAAAAGCTGTGGATCACTTTGTTTTAGGCACAGCCAGAATTTTAGGGTGTGGTCCTAGAATAAAGACCACTTCTATTCAATCCTATACCTGCCCCACACCATTCTCTCAAAGAGAGACCTTAAAGGTCCTTTTGAAAGAGAAATGCTTCCAATCCCAACAGTCATTTACATCTTAGCCTAATTTGTTTATGCAGGTTGATTTCCACTGTCTACATTTGGATGGAGAGTTTTGTGGAGAAACGGAGAGTAATTTTGGAACAAGGTGTGATTCTGGAAAGAAAGATACCTTTGTCCTTCCGGGAACCTTTACAACCCACTGTGTTCTAGGCACCTTGCTCATCATGGCGGATCACTGTCTGAGGGAAACTACTGTCTAACCATGTTCACAAGTTCCCGTGGCACTGTCTGAGCCACACCAACTCCTGCAGCGACCCTCCCTAGCCTGGCACTGCTTTCCCATCACACCCTTGGGCGGGCGCAGCAGGTACACATCTCTCCAAGCACCCCTCACCATTCTGTCCCAGACACTAACCAAACTCCTCTCCAACACGTATTCTGATCACTTCCCTCTCAAAATCACAAACACTCCTTGGTGCTTCCGCACCCTATTTATTCTTTCCTACATCCAAGTCATTCTTTTCCAGCACATAAAGACTTTAAATCTAAGCCTTTTCTACCCTGACTAGAATTTCCTCTCGTTACTCACAGCTAAGATGCTCTGATCCGGTCTCTGCCCCGCATCAGTGTTTCTACCCTGATGTTCCTTCCACTCCTTGCACTGAGACTGACTTTCCTCTTCCTGTTTACCCCAGTTCTCAACCACGGCTGCACCTGAGATCATGTAAAGAATTTTTTTAAATGCCTGGGAATCAACTGAGTCTCATTAAATTCTAAACTCTAAATGCATGTGGCCAAGCATTCTGTAATCTTTAGAATTCTAAATTCTAACACGCAGCCCAGGCTGAGAAATGTTCTCGTCCAACAATCCCTGCACCCCTGACCCTTCTCCAGAATCAGGGCACACCAGATGCCTGTCACATGTGCTGACTGGGTGGGTACACAACACACCCTGTTCCATGAACTCTTTAATAAAGCTCTACCTGAAAGGTCTCTGTGCCATCCCGTGTTTGGCAAGACCCAGGGCAGTGAAGACCCAGAGAGAGCTGGCTGGCGGGCTGACTGCCCTGAAGACCAGAAAAGGCCCAGAGCCAGCCAGGTACTGGAACTCCATTGCTTGGGGAGCATGAATGGATGGGAAACCAGTGCCTTTGATGCCAACAGTGACACATGATGACAGTACAGACCCTAATGACGGGACGGTGGCCCTTTACCTCTGTGACTGTCTTTCCCCAAACCCGTAATCCCAGTCTAATCATGAGAGAAACATCAGAAAAGTCCCAGTAGAGGAGCATCCTACAGTAGACCCGACGGTCCTCCTGGGCACTGCCGCAGTAATCAAACCCAAGGAAGATTTGAGACACTGTTGCAGCCAAGAGGAGCCCAAGAAGACACAACTGAACACAGTGTGGGATCTGACAACGTAAAAAGGACATTAGCTAAAAAGTAGGACATTTGAATAAAGTGTCCACTTTAATAAAAAATGTGTCAACTGGGCCAGAGGATTAGCTCAGTGGTTCCGGCGCCTGCCTCACAAGCGCAAGGTCCTGAGTTCGATCCCCGGAAACCACATACAATGCTGGACGTGGAGACTCATGCCCACCAACAATCAATACCACATTCCACAGTGCCACAGTGCCGGGCATGGTGGCTCACGCCTGTAATCTCAGCACTCGGGAGGCAGAGACAGGAGGATTGCTGAGTTTGAAGCTTGCCTAGGCTACATAGTGAGCTCAGAGCCAGCCTGAACTATAAAGTGAGACCTTGTCTCAAAAAAGAAAAAAAAAAATGTGTCAGCTGTAGTTCATTAACTGTAACAAACATACTACACTTAGGTAAGATGTGAAGAATGGGAAACAGTGCATGGGAAAGAATGTTGGCCCTCTGTAATATCTACTCAAGTTTACTGAAAATCGGAAGCTATTCTGAAAAAAACAGTTGTTCATAGGAAAAAATTTAAAATTTTAAAATTCAGTTGAAAACCAAAAGCATTGTCCCATCCCACCCCATCATTCCTGTGTGAGCTCACCTTGCTGACACACTGTGGAGATGGCGCCCTGATCGCAGTAACCGAAGCTTCTGAAATACTTGGGCATCTCTACTTCACAGCCACAGAGCTCAGAGCCAGCAAAGGCTTTCAAAGCTGCCTTTTAAAACAAGTGCTTTGGGTCTGGACCACAGATCCATCTGTGGCCTCCAGAGGAAAATGTAACCTCTTCCCTCAATCTGCATTTTAAATGCCCATCGAATCAACAATTAAACATCACTTATTCTGTTTAATAGCCTAACCTGGAATGATTGCTCTACCTCCTTACCAAGTTCTAGAAAGGAGCTGTTAAAGAGACAGTACTCAAGCCTGGGAAGGTCAAAGAGAGCAGAGGATGGTGACGTTCTAACAGGGCTGGGGCTCAAGTTCGCTGTAAACAATTTGCCATATCTTCTGTGGTGACCACAAGACAGCCAGACAACCTAAGCACAGGCCACGGGACCCTGTCCCGATGTACTGCTGCTGCCCCTGCCTCAGTGGCCCCTCCCACCTCCAGTCATCGCAGCATCCTCCCTGGGCACCCCGAGGGCTGGGCTTCTGCCCCACCACCCATCATGCATGGAAGAGGGGTGTTCTCAAGACACAGGGCTGTTTCTCCAGCATGAAGATCCAAACCTCCCCAATGTACAGGCTACTCCTTCATTACACAGCAAGGGACTTATTATTTTAATGGGAGGTATCGTAATCTTTAACGTGGCATTATTTCTGGGGAAGAGAAATTTGGTCAGAGGCAGAACCGACTGTGAAGAGAAATAAGGCTGTTTTCCTTTACAAAGGAAGACAATGCACCAACCCCAAAGCCAGTTCTGAGTTCTGGAAGTCCCCCTGGAAAGACCCCAGCTGGCCCAGCAACAGGGCAGGAGGCCTCCTTGTCACCTCACCTCCACTGCCAACTGCGAGTCTCCACAGACTTCTCATAACCACCCCCAGGGAGCTGTACAGAGCAGGATGAGCCGCCACTGGCACACAGGTCACAGGTGTGGACAGGCCAGAGTGACTCAGGAGCCAGAACCAGGCCGGCTGGCCAGCACAGGTTTTGAGGAGGACCCTGCCCCAGTAATCTTGGTCCAGATCCAGAGTGTAGCGCGTGCGCAGGCGGTCTTGCAAGGAAGCCACAGCAGGCACCCCAAGCAGGCTGTGTGGGAAGGACCCGGTCAGCAGGGACAGGATCACATCCCCCACACACCTGCGGACAAAGGCCCATTCAAGAGAGGCCAGAAGAGCGGTCCTAGCAGCAGAAACAGAAACCCTAAGCTGCTGTCAGGCCAGGGAGCCAGAGGCCAGGCCCATACTGTTGTGCCCACAGCCAGACCACAGTACCAGGAGCCGCAGCCTGCCCTTCCACTCTCTCTGCCCACTTCTTTGGAAGCACAGCACTTGCCTGCAGGTCTAAGCTACAGAGCACTTTGCACATATTCACACATATTCACATTATCTTCCTGAGGTGAGGCAGGAGTGGCAAAAGGATGAACGCATGGAAATTTGCTTCATTCCTGGGGGGAGTAGAGGGCTACCGCCCTGGAACTATTTGTTTTAGGAAACACACCATCCCACCACATACCTTTATTCCCCAGATTCCCACAAAACTAAAACCCACCCTTCTTCCACGAACTCCACTGGATACGTGTGCTTTTCTCTATCACACTATAAATAGACACACATTCTAGGCATCTCTGGATCCCCAGTTACTGAGCACAGTAGCTGGTCTATAAATGTCGGTGAGTGAATGAATGAATGTTTCAGCACTGTTATGTCTTTAAGTCATAATCCAGTAAACAACCCGAGGCTCTACACATCATATTTTAGGTATTTTGAGACATGTAGGCAACCCCCAAGCCCAGACCCTCTCTACATGTGGTCCTCAGCCAGGACCACATTTCTGTTCTCTGGGTCTATGTCCAATCCCAAAAGACAATGACGAGTCTGCTTCCACCTGTTAATGTTGCCCTTAAGCATCTCCTAGTCCCCAAATGGAGTCCAACTTGTTAGTTTTCAGACTCTTCCATAGAAGTGGTGATGCTGAAGCAATGGATGAGAAGAAAGAAATGTATTCCCGAGAAATGGGTTGTGTGCACCAGAGGATGAGGGCCAGGCAAGGACAGAGCTGGAAGGTAAAGTGGCCTCACCTCCTGCTGGGAGAGGACTCTTGCCCCATACACTCAGTTTGTAAGTGCTCCCTGGCTTTCTCCACGTACCCGTGTGGGTTGGAGGGAGGAGGCAACTCTAAATATTAAAAATGTAGGCACAGTGAGTTTAATGGGACAGAGCTCTCAGGGACATGGGAGGAGGAAAGCAGTGTTTATGAGGAATTAGAAAGAGCTACTCAAAAGAATGAGCACTTGGCAGGGACCTCGAAGGACGCTACAACACCAATGATGTCATTCTAGTAATAGTGAGATGGAGTGCTATCACTATTGTTATTACAGGAGGTAATAGCTAGTGACTGTTTACTACGTGCTAGCCTCTGTGCTAACACTTTACAGAGCTCGTCCTACGCAATCTTCATGTTCATTTGATAGGCAAGGCGACAGAGGCTTAGGAGATTTGAGAAAACTAGAAAGCACCTAAATCTAGCTTAGAACTTATGTCTGTGTATGTACAATGGCTGCCACTCTCAGCTCCATAGGCAAGGGCAAGAGCATATCCTAGCAGGGCCTGGGCAGAAGGCAAGAAAATGCAAGGCTTTGGAGGGACATCTGGATGTTGTGCTTTGGAGAGGTGGCAGCCGCCAGAGTCCAGAGAGCCTGGAGAGCAGACATGGTGCCTGTCCTTGTTAACCGGAAAGGGAGGGCCCCCAAGAGGGTAGGCGTGACTAGACTTCAGCTGCACTACAGGCTGAGAGGATGCAAGTGAAGAGGCCACCACAAAGGCTGGGGCAAGAGACTAAGGCTGAGAGAGGTAAGGCAGAACCGAGACGTCTGAACACCTGCCTGCATGTCAGGCGTGGAAGAGTATGTGTGTGTGAGGAAGGGAGTGTATGTGTAAGAATAAGTGCCCCGGTGCTCGTGTGAAGGGCCTTTGCCAGGGACAAAGCAGGTTATAGGGCCTTTCTGACCAGAAGTGAGGTAAAATAGGGGGCAGACAGGGAGAGGCCCAGGAGAAATTAATTCATCCTCAGAGCAGGAAGCCCCTGGTGAGTTGGAGACCATATTCCACAGTTCAAGTCCTTAGGCCCACAGGGAATGGTCCATGGAAGGAACCTGGCGAGCATTTGCTAAAAGACTCAATGACTGAATTTGAGACCTTGGCCTCTGATCTCTCAATACAGGCCGGCGTTTGCCCTCTACCTATATGGGGTCATTATCATTCCAACTAGATTGCCCATTTCCGCCTCAACTCTGGCCTTTTCCACCCAAATTCAATCTTCTGAACTAGAGCAGAGGCACTGCAACAGTTCCAGCCTGGTTCCTGGAGTCCCCGCCTCTTTCCCTGGCCTGCTCCCCTGCACAGTTTTGTGACAATAGTGTTCTCTGTGGCCTCCGATCCTCCTCCACCTTCCTCCATTTCAGAGCAGATAAGATGTGCTGCCAAATGGTTCCAAGCTTTCATCACAGCCAGAGACAGCCCACTTCTTGTCAGGGACAGAGCTACTTTTTCCCTGCTATCTCCAACCGGCCAAGGGCTTACCCCAGGGCCTGTGCTCACCTCACCCAGCCTCAGCCCCTCTCCGCACCCTTGTGATGGCCTCTTGCATCCTCCCGTGCCCACCCATTTGAACTCCTGACCCTGCAGTTCGTGGCTAGTCATGTCCAGCCTCTTGGGGCCCTCCTTTGCTGACCGTGGGTCTGGTCCTCTCCAGAGGACGCCCCTTAAAGGTTCCAATCAACCCATGGGGCGTGGGGTATGCTCCTTAGCCCAGGAGAAGAAATCCAGCCTCCACTCTTTAGAAACCACCTGGCCCACCAGGTGATGGGAGCTTTCTCAGGAGCAGCCTGAGCCCAGCCTCTTCTTTCTCAGCTCAGCTGCAGCTCTGTATTGTGAAATCACAAGTACAATTTGGTGCCTGGAAAGAAAAGGGATCTCAGGATTGTATGATTCACACAAATTTAGAAGAAGACATGGCTTGGAAATCAGGACTCTGAAACTATTGACAGATGCAGAAACATGGGTTTAAGATCTTAGAGGCTTTAGGTTACTTGAGAACTGTCATGGCCATTTTTAGATTTCACTAAAGCCCAGTCTGTAACACCAAGGGCATCTGTAGAATGAATACAGTACATTCGCCCTTGGGACGCTCAGCAACATAAGGACAGAGCTGGGCTAGGACACAAGCCTTCTGGCCTAGGCTCTCCTCCTCTAAGGGGCCGTGCCTTTTGGCCTGTTTGCCCCTTCCAGGGTTACTGTGGCAGAGCTAATGGGAGATTTGTCAGACAGGGAGTCCTAGGGTCCACCTGGCACTCTGCCATCTAAGTCCAACAGGGCTGCAGGTGGGGGAGTGTGTGCTCTGATTTATTGGGGAGCTAGTGGGCTAACTCCTTGAAGGTTCCAAAGACTAAGAAAGGGCTCCTCCTCCCACCTCTCTTTATCAGATCCTCCAGTATTACCTTCCAAGAAAACATAATGGATGGGACTCAGCTATCACCCCACCCTCGAGAGGACCTCACTACAAAAAGGGTATCCCAGACTCCAAAGGATTGACAATAGCAGAGAAGAGGAAAAAAGAGATGCTGGTCAAACACTGTGGAATCCAAAATCCTGACTAAAAAGTGAGAAGGCCTCAGTTGTTACACGTACCCCCTGCGCCTGAGTTTCCCCACTTCAGTCCTGACTGGATCCTCCCTCCAGGTCCCTTCTAGATCTGAGATTCCAAGGTCAGGGACCATGACTCCCTCACATGTATCTTCAACAATTAACACACAGTAGACACTTAATACAGGTCACTGAATGACTGAAGCGAGGTCTCCAATGGTCCAAAGATCAAATGGAAGCCAGAAAGGAGACTCTTCCCTCAGAGATCTGTCTTCTGATGACTATGGAAAGCCTCAGAGAGTAGCAATGGCGGAGCCATTTGCCAGCCTACCTCCTCTCCTGAACGCATGGGTCTGGCCGAACCCAAGCAGGACACAGAATAACATGACTGGGGAGACAGGAACCAACCTGCTGCTTTCCTCTTTCTTCCTCTGAGCTCCCGGCTGCTGCCCTACCCACCCTCCCGAGCTCTCCTCTCACCCAGGACCTCTGCAGGGTGACAGGCCTCCCTTTCCTCCTCAAAGCCTCCTGCAGCCAGGAAGACGCCCAGGGAGGCCTTAGGAGTTCTGACTGCAGCGTGGAGAGATTTAAATTTTGGTGTTCTCCCAGCCTCTGGGGTTTGGCACCTAGGGAGGCGTGGACCTCCGGAGGGACCCCTGTGGGAAAGGACTTTGGAAGTGACTCTTCTCCCACCTTCTGTAACATTCCTAGGGAGGGGTTAGGATTTCCCTTCTGGGCTTCCTGAGCCTCCAGTTTTCCCCTCCACGCGCTTAAACAGAGAATAAGAGGCTGGATGAGACAGGAAACTGCACTTTCTCTTCTTCGTCTCAGCCCAGCCTGAGACCTATTTAGAGGTAGTGTGCGTGGCTGAGTGTGTGAGAGTACGTGTCGGGAGTGATGTATGTGTTATTGGGAGGGGTGTGAACATACACAGCACGAGTAGGGTATAAGTGAAGCTTTGTAAGTCATGGGTCTGAGGTGTGGTGTGGATGTGGCTTATTTGATGTGTATGTGATATCTATGTGCTATGATATATCCGTATGCATTTTGTTTATGTGAAAGTATGTTATGTGTGGATCATTTGTGTGAGGACATATTGACTGTGTAGCATAGCGTATGTTTTTGGGGTGCTTGTGATGTATAGTGTGTGTGTGTGGGGGGGGGTGAGGTAGATAAAGGCCCATGTCATTTTGGAATGGGAGCCAGATATCCAGGGTCTTCTCTTCACAGAAGCCAAAGATAACCAGTAGCTAGGCAACCATACTGGGGGAGGGGAGCCAATATGAAGGTGAGGAATGGGCAGGAAAAGGAGGGAGGCTGAGAATTGGAGGCGTTTCCATGGTAACTACCAGGCAGGTCACGTGCAAAAGGCCAAGTTGCAAAAGAGGTATACACGTCCACCATATGTAATATGAGGGCGGATGAGTGGGGGGTCCTTTCATAGAAAGGCCTGGGAGGCCCACTGATCCATCAGCAAACCTGGAAAGCCTAGCCCAGCCCAGAATGAAGCCAAGGAGACAAGGAACAAGAGACAGTGGCCATACCAGTGGGAAGAAGCCTCCAGCAGCCATAGCACCCCAGGTCTGGAGGTTGGCAGGAGCCTGGGCAAACCTGTTTCCAACCAGGGTGCTCCACCACTTGTAAGAGCCAGAGCAGACGCTGGGAAAGCCAAGCTGCTCTCCCAACTCTCCACCAAAGCCCAGAGGACACAAAGGAGGAGGCTCGCCAAGACCAGCCCTGGTGGGGAAAGGCAAAAATGGGAAAAGCAAAGCCCCCTGGAAAGAAAACAAGATCGAGGGAGGAAAAAAAATAAAAGTGATGCAGAGACTATCAGAATCCCCACACCTTGAAAGCCCAGTGCGTTCGCGGCCACCCGTCTCCCTGCCCACCACCCATCCACACCCCCATCCTGCGAGTTCCATTTTGTATTGCTTTTGTGTCCGCGCTCACATCCTGCCTCGCTCCTGTCCTCATGTCCCTCTCTGTCCAGATCAGGTCCACATCCTCTAAGTAACAAAGGAAACCCCCCTAAATATGGGGTAGGCGCAGCCCTCTCCTCTTCTCCAAAGAACCTTGGCCCCAGGTTCGAGGTAGCAATAAGAGCCTTTCCCAGCCGCCAGCATCACCCCCGCGGCCGCTGCCCGCCTCCCTCCGGGGCCCTCGGTCTCCGACGCCCACCTCCTTGTTTACATCCCCAAAGCAGCTTCCCGCAGCCGGGGCGGAGAGCCGGGGGAGCACCGCACACACCCCCCGGTACAAACCAGCCCGCGCTCGGCTCCCAGCGCGCGCTCGGGGACCGAACCCCTTGCCTTCAGCCGCTCACCTGCACAACCGCCCCTCCGAGCCGATCCCAGGAGGACGCGCCGAGCCGCGGAGCCGGGGAGTGGCAGGCGGGGGCAGGGCGGTGGGCGCGGCCTGCGCTGCTTTCCCGCCTCCCGGCTCGGCGCGGCTGGCGCGGGCGCGGGCGCGGGCTGGGCTCCCGGGCGGACGCCGGCCGGTGGCTTCTGGGTAGCGGCCGCGCAGACCCCTCCGCCGCGCCCGCTCCCCCTTCTCCTCAGAGCGAGCTGGCGGGCGCGCGCGCGGGAGATTTCCCTAAGGCCGTCCGAGCTCGCAGAAGCAACAGGAGCCGCCGCCCGCCGAGAAGAGACGCGCGGGCGCCAGAGCGGATTCGCAGTCAGCTGTTGCTCTTCGCTTTTCCTCTGGTGAGGGTGGGAAGGAAGCCAGACAAACACAATGACAAAGCCGGTGTCTTTCCGAAATAGTAAACTGAAGGGACAGAAATATAAGAGAAACTAACCCAGCATCAGACACAGCAACCCACGTTAATGGGTGCCTTGGCAATTACGGGCGCCTGCACCAGCGGCATGAATGGGCGCAGGAGCCGTCTCTGCGATAGCTGTCATTTTCAGCTAGAGCCAGATAGAGCCCTGGAAGATAGAACCTCGCTTGAACCAAATATCTAGTGCCCTGAGTCCCCTTTTCAAGTACCCCCCTCAAATCCTGTCCCTATCAGGTAGTGGCCAATATTGTCTCTACCCTCCCCAGTCCCCAGGAGTCAAAATTCAAGATGACAAACTTGAATTTGGGAATTTACATTTCAGCTCCGGAATCCCTAACCTCTGGAGTTCCTTACTTCCTCACATGGGATAATGGTAGTGACCCCATGGGAGGCTTGGCTCACAGTGAGTCTTCCATAAATCGACTCTTGTCATTAGAAACAGTATGTAGGAAAGGACTGACAGAAAACAAAACAAAACAAAACAAAACAAAAACAAAGGCTGGCCACCAGGTTGGTACACCAGAAGCTCTGCTCTGAGGGAGGGTACCAGGCCCCATCCAAGGTATGTGTTGGGGATAGAAAGTGCCTGCTGAGAGATACCCTGACTGTCCAAGTCTGGACAGGGCCTCAAGGACGTCCTGACAGGTCCCAGCCCCTGCCAGCAGAGCCCTGCCTCTCATACCCTTAACCCTGGGCCTGTGTTCTCATCTGTGAAATAAAGAGGTCCCTTCCAGCTCTGGCCTATTATACTGACTTATTTTAATAAATAGTCAGGTCTCAAAACCCCAAAGCAGGAAACATACATGAATTCAAGATAGCTCTGGAGCCAATAGAGAAACTGAGAATTGCTACTGAGAAACCCATGGCTCCTTCAGGCTTACTGGGGAAGACAGCTTGACCCCAGAGCGCCAACCTTGGGCTGAATGGCCACTGCTCGGCTCAGACCCAAAGTTTCTGTGACATATAAAGCTCTTTTACTAAAATCTGGCTCAAATCTTGCTGGTCCCTATGATTCCAGACAGACTGCCCAACACTTCCGTTCCTATCTTTTCTATGAACTGAGAACTTTGTTACAATTATTCATTCCCTTTTCTAGCTGCTTGAAGTGGGAATGATGAAAACACACTACATTTTGTTTTTTTAGTTTTGGGGTTTTTTTTTTTTTTTTTGATCCAGGGGCTTGAACTCAGGACCTTGTGCTTGTGAGGCAAGCGCCGAACCACCAAGCTAAATCTCTGGTCCAACACACTACATTTTTAAGCCCAAATCCTAGGGCGAATAGAGTCATCCCTCCAAATGGCCTTGAATCTGCCCTTTATTCACGTTAGTGTTGCTTTTGGGGATAGCTACTGGCAAGAACACATGAAGCGTAGGCTTTGCAAGCCTGTTTGGGGAAGGAAAGGCCAACAGGTCAGGACACCAAAGCTGAGCCACCTGTTGACTCAGGCCCCTTTCCTGGCAGAAAATTCCAGAGTGTTCAGCCAAGCTACTTCCCAGGTCCTCTGCCTGACACTGCTGACAGCCAGGCTGCAGTGGCAGCAGGAGATAAATCTGCATGAGAGATCGCCATGGGTTGGCTTTAAATAGTGTTGCTTCCTATTCCTTCAAGGTGTCCTGCTGTAGGAATTTGGGACGTTACAGCCACAAAACAACATGCTGGCTTATTTGAGAAAGAGTCACGGCTGCCTTCCAGGGAAAGAAGAAACACATCCATCAGCCTGGGCATGAGTTAAAGAAGTGGCTGGAGATTTAGCTCACTGGTTCCTGCACCTGCCTAGCAAGCCTGAGGTCCCTGGTTCAATCCCCAGCAGTCAATACCACAGTGCTGGGCCTAGTGGTCCAGGCCTGTAACCCCAGCACTCGGGAGGCAGAGGCAGGAGGATTGCTGAGTTCAAGGCTTGCCTGAGCTACATAGTGAGCTCAGGGCCAGACTGAACTACAAAGCGAGGCCTTGTTTAAAAAAAAAAAAAAAAGAAGTGGCCAACTGCTCTGTCCTTTGACTCCTGTGGATAGGAAGAGGCTCACTATACTCTTGGTCAAACTATGAGGATATAGCAGGGGAAAACAGATGTGGTCCTGGCTGATATTTAACTCAGTGGGTCCTGTGCCTGCCTCACAAACACAAAGTCTTGAGTTCAATCCCTGGTACAAAAAAAAAGAGATGTGGTCCCTTCTGGCTAATGGGAAAGATAGATATTTATCAAGTGATATCATGACTACATATGAAATTTAAATAGTTCAGAGCTCTGAGGATGTAGCATTTGAGAAGCAAGCCAAGGGATCAGGAGTATAAGGGATTGAAGTAAAAGAGCCAGGACTGGGATGCTAGACAGGACTGAGAAATTACTCTGATACTAGAACAGTACAAGCTCTGTGAAGGTCCTGAAGCAGGAGTATATTGTGAAATTTCAGTGTGATGATCCTCAAGCAAAGACAGGCTGGAGGAGGAAGCAGATCCACCAGACCAGTGAGTTCTTGGATGATCCAGCTTTTATTCTTGGTGCAGTGGGAAGCCACTGAGAACACCAAGAAAACTACTGCAGGCAAGAACTGGGGAGAGGCTGGCTCAGCACATTCCTGGAGAGCTCTGTGATGAGGGTTCAAAGTGCTGTAGAAGGAGCAGTGCTAACATGAAGCTGAGCGATGGGTTCTGGATTCCACCTGAAGACCCCGCTTCTCTAGAATCCCAAGGAGCAAAGAGCTGGGCCAAAGGACCACTGCTCTGGTGAAAGTAGGGCAGAAAGGGCAGAGAAAATCCTCTGTACCCCATCAAGACCCAAAATTGGAGCCATAGGAGGATAGGTCCAGGCTCAGAAGGGAGGCAGAGCTATTGCATTAGGACCTCTCCATGCTTGAACACTTGCTCTAAGCTGCATAACTTAGATCCAAGTAGCTAAACCCTCATCAGGCAAGATTCACCCCAGATCCTCTGTGCTGGGGTAGAAGTAGCTCTTCCACAGTCATTGCCTGGGCCATACAGCCTCAGACAGGAAGGGAGGACCTTCAGAGAGAATTAAAGGGGAGCAACTAGCAATCTGAAGGGAGACCTAGAACCACCCAGGAGGCAGTTCTCCAAAGTAGACCCAGGAAGCTCTCCAGATCCTGTTTCATCCTGAGATGTAGGCAGCAGGCATAGGAGCAGATTCTATCCACTAATTCTACCTTCTCTCCGCAAATACTGGCTTGATCATACAAGCTTAACTGTACGAAGGCCATGACCCTGGGGAAGCAGTTTCCAGTTCCTTGGCTCACTTTTAAACAGACCCCAGACCTCTCTCCATTCCTCCCTGAGCATTCTTAAACTCCTCTAGCCTCTCCCTCAAGTAGCTGTGTTGGCCTTTTACCCTTTTATGGAATTGCTGGACAATCTAATCCACAAACATAGTCTTGCCACTGACTTCAGCTTGCTGATTCCTCAACGTCAGCCCAGTTCTCTTTCCCAGAGACCCAGATGAGTAATTTCAGAGTCAGCCTTACTCATGCTGAATCCATCCCACATGTGGTAAGTAGTCTTCTGTCACCATGACACATACCCGAAGCAAATCAATGTATAAAGAGAACAGTTGTGCTGGCTCATGGTTTGGGAAGTTTCAGTCCATGAGCAGTCGGCCCTGTTGCTTTTGGCCCTGTGGTAAGGTCAGACAGCATGCTGAGGAGCAAGCGGCAGAACAAAACTGCTTACCTCATGGCAACTAGGAAGCAAAGGAAAGACAAGAAGGAGCAGGGGCCCCACTGTCCCCTTCGTGGACATTGCCCCATGGCCTAAGGACCTCCCATTAGGCCTCACCTCATAACAGTTTCACCACCTCCCAAGAGTGCTATAATGGGGACCAACCCTTCGACACACGGGCCTTTGGGGAACCCTCCACATTCAGAGCATAGCCTGTGCCTCCAAATGTTCCTCTTCTGTGTCTTCCTTGACTTCATAAATAGCACTGACCCCAAACTAATTCTTCAACCAGAAAAATAGGCACCATCCTCACGCCTCTCCCCTGTGCATCTCTTTCCACCTGAAGTGCTTTCTCTTCTACTTATAAAAACCCCACCTACCCTGCAAAGGTACATTCAAATATTACCTTACAGAAATCAAAGCTGTCTGATTCTTGCTATCATTTATACCACTGTGTCTCTGTAACTGTAATTGTACATATCACAGTCTGAACTTTTGTATGTACAATGGCCTGTTTTGCTATCTATTAGAATCATTCTTAACTAGACCCAGCATCTTTTTCCACTTATAAGCCCCAGTGCCTTGCAGGTGACCCATTTATAACTTGTTGAATTTAAGTGAATTGTAGCTGTTGACTCACAAGACCTGCATGATCTTATCCTACACAGCCTTTGCCATTGACACTGGGTGATAAAGGCAGAATCCTGTGTGGGGTTATAGGGACTTGGGAGGGGGCAGATGCTGCTGGCTTCCTAGTCAGATACTTTCTTTTCTGTTCCTTTCCTCTGAATTTTCTAACTGAGTAGCTATGTGTTCAGTTGAAACTCTTATCTCCCCAGACTCCTTTGCAATTAGGAATATCCACATGACTCAATTCTGGCCAAAGAGATGGGACAAGAATTATACTGGGTAAGGATTCCAAAAAGACTCAGAGAGTTTTCCCTTTCCCTTTATTCTTTCTTCTTCTCCTTCTCCTCCTTTTTTGTCAGAAGCATGGTTAAAATGCCTGGAGATGATGCAGCCATTTTGCAGATATAATTTGCAAAGAAGTCACTGTCCAGAATCAGTGGTGTGGAGAGCTGCAAAGATCCGTCAAGAGCATCTGAATGGTCCCAACTCCAGACTTCTTGTTATGTAAGGAAATTCAATTTCTATTACAGAAAGCTTCCATGGCTGGTTTCACGTTCCACAAAGCCAACACAGTCCTAACTGACAAAGTGGAATGAACAGCTGGAGAAGATAGCCATTCATCACAAGAAAGCAGAAAACCAACGCAAATTTTTTCTCCCCTGCAAGCCCTCTATACCAGCTCATGAGGACACACCTGACATGCAGGCACACTGAGAATATAAACAGCACATATTCCTTCTTGGGGTGGGTCTTGCAGAGAGCCTGTCTTAGCTCCCTTTATGTTGGGACCATGCTTTAGGGGGAGTACAGAGAGCCAAAACAGTCAGAATGGGAGACATGTACAATAAGTCTACCCTTCCTGCAGGAGAGCAAAAACATGTAAGGACACAGCATTATTCAAGACATGTGAAGGTACGGGTGAGATTTGTTTCTAAGCGAACGCCCCCCCACACACACTGCCATTAGTCTGGAGAACCAGTTGCTACCTGACTAACTTAAACTTGTCTTGTAAGCGTGAAATGTCACCTCAAGGTGCTGATCTCTAATTGTGAGCATGCATCTTCCAGAGCAGCTGGTTACCTAAATGAGGTAACAGCCACTCCTCCCCCAAGCGTTTCCACTCACAAGTATGAACCCATTTGTCTTTTCCTGGTGAATGCAGATGGGAGAAATGTGAGCAGTGTTGCCCTTTGGAGATAATGATGTTGAAAACTTAAGACATAATGGCTCCCTAGACAAGACCAGAAGGCTTTCCCGTTTCTGCTTTTTGTGCCTGTGCAGAGAAGCTGACAGCCTATTAGTGTACACAGTGCCCCTGAGCTCTCTGCCCCCGCCCAGAGTGCTTAGAGCCAGAGTTCGTGGGGAGAGGCACCTGTTTATCATCATACATTTTTTTTCCAAGCCACTGGAGGCAGGCGCAAAGCAGAGTCTTAGCTGAGTCCTTGTGCCAGGAGGAATGGTAGGGACCCAGTAGGCACCTCCAGTCAGTTTGTAGAGCATATTTGCAACTAGAAAATAATTCACCAGCTCAGTCATGTTTGCTGGGTAGGGAAAACAGATTTCAATCCATCTATTCTCTTTAGAATTTCCTGCTCCCACCCCAATGCCTGTGATGCAGTTTATGAAGCTGATTGAGGACTAGTAGATGGTTCTTACAAAGAAGTCATACGGAGCCCTCAGACTAACTACCAGGAGGGCCAAGAAAACCCACCCTGTAGTACCATCTCAATGCCTATAGGCAAACGTACACTTCTCCCCTCTGGGCCCAGCAGAAGTCTGAGGCCTCCGTCCTGGGGCTGCAGCTGGCTTGTCCTGGGAAGTAGCTCACCTTTGATGACACTTGGATATCCAAGTGGGACCCTGGGAAGATCAGCAGACTGTTGTAAGCATAAGGGCCAAAGCCTTTTTTGTCTGTTCATGGGACTCTGATCCCATGGAGTTATCCACTCTCCTGTAATTCAGTTATCTCTTTGATGATGCTGTGGGTATAATTGCTTTTTCAGACAAGAGGCATGTTTTGATATCCTCATTTAAAGCATCATCTTTATTGATTTTTATTTTTTGGCCTTGTAAGAACCTTAGGTAGGACTGGTAGGATGTTATGGCTATGCAACACTCACCGTGCTGGCCATTCACTCTATTAAACATTTATGCAGCCCTCGGAGTACATCTTCCCGGCACATTGTCAAGAAGAGAATCCACAGTTGTCTTCCTAAGTTTATCTTGGACTTTCTAACTCAGAGTCAGAGGAAGGGATGTTATGACTCACCCCAGCCAGCTGGCAGTTTTTTATCTTAGATAACCAACAACTTTAGGACAGGAAGGGCATCTGGTTTTGTTTTCAACCCTCTCCCTCTCTCCCCCATTGTCCATATCGCTGGTAGAGCATATTTATCTAAATTTGCTGAATGCAAATTTAGAAATGGTATTCACAGAGTAAAACAAGATACATCAATCACGAGTCCTCAGTCAGTGCTGGGTTGCTGTGGGATGATAAGCCACGGTGGGAGGAAGGATGACAGGAGAGAGACCGCCGGTTCCTGGACCAGGGCTCACAGGCCTTGAGCCCATTCAGCTCCTTGAAGTGCATGTCTAAAATTGTGTTAAACACACTCCCAAAGTCGGCCTCACCAGTATCTCCCACCTTTCCTGCTCTTCTACAAGGAGACCCCATCTCTCCTCACACTGACAAGTGGTCTCTTGGGTCCAACTTGCCTCAGTAACTTATTTTGAATCATAAAAAAGAGACAGAACTAGTCTTGTGTAACTTTCTAGACTGGCCTTAAGAAATCTGCATCTTTACCTTTAATGTTTGGATGCTACCTTTTTGGATGCCAGGCTCAAGTACCGTGCTGGAGAGAGAGACCTGAAGTTATTCTCATCCCTGCCTCACTGTCAGCTGAGGGCAGCTTCATGGATGATCTTGACCAGAACTGCTCAGGGGCCCTGGATTCCTCCTCCATAAATCATGAAAAATAAAGTAGCTATTGTTTAAAATGTAACATTTGAAGGCAAATGAATAAAACCAGGTGATAGGGCCTCTCTCCGGATCTGTGAGTCAGACTCTGCAGGGCAGGACAAGGGCATCTGTATTTTACCAGCCCTGCCTGAGATTAAGAGTTGAGGCTTCCACACTCCGCTCCCATGGGCTGCTTTATGCAAAGCGCACCAAAAAAAAACAGAATGGGTCTCAACCTTTGACCATACTGTGAGCTTCAGCTGTAGCAGCTGGGGCAGTGACGTGTGTAAATTTCACAAATGTAGTCTTGGTAGAGACGGCATGAGAGAGTTCTATATGTGGACCTCTGAAATAGACACAACAAGGAGAGGCGAAGGGAAGAGTGCCATGGAGTATTCGAGCTGGATGCAGCCTTAGCATACTTTTTATAAATTGGGAGTCTGAGGCCGAGAGGGCAAGTGACTTTCTCAGCCCATTAGTGGCTGAAGTGGGACCACAGCAAGGGCTCCTGAGTACAGATCGGGCCCTGCTTCCCTTGCTGCATCCGTCTCGTGGGATTTCTGGGTCCTAACTAGGAGGGAGGGAATGTACCCTTTTCTAAATGCATAAAAATATTTGAAAATGCTAACTATGGACTTGGGAGCGCTGGTTATTAATGCCTCAATTAAAATGACGTCTCAAAAACGTCCAAAATAAAAGAGGGGTTAGAACAAGATGTTGGAAGACTAATTGGGGGTATGTTCCTGGAGGAGCTGGCCTCGGAAGAAGCAAGACTCGGGGCTGGGGCTCGGGCTGAGCAAGCTGAGGTGGAGAGGTGGGGACGGGAGTATAGGGCAGGTGGGTGGACTATTTGGAAGGTGCAGAAAGACCTGTCAGGAAGAAAGAGGGCTTTGCAAGTCTCCATCCGGGTCCTCCACCTGCGGAGGGGAGGGAGGGCTAGCTGCTGTCGAAGGGGAAGGGGGCTCGGACACTGACTTCCAAAGCCCTGTCTAGGCTGAAACAACGGTGCCTGGGCCTGGGCGAGAGCAGCCCTAGAAGCAAAACCAGAGCATTTCTGAGCCTGCGTTAGGGTTCTGCTGGGTGCCGCTCTCCCTCCTCAAAGTGCAGCACCCCCCTTATTGTTGGGAGAGGCCTCAGAGACACCACCCAACCAAATTTATTTTTAGTGTCCAATTCTCTTAGGAATGCCGGTCATGGAGCAAGCTATTTCAGTTCTCCCAGCTGCCCTCTGCTGAGGAGTGAACAAAAGACATGTGACATTGCTTGTAGTAGGCGAGGTCGAGGTCAAGGAGCAGGGAGAGCTCTCCCTGTAGTTAGAATGGGCAAAATGAGCTAGGTTGCTAAATTTATTTCCTTGGCAAAGAATTCTTGCTCAACTCAGAGATCAATAATGCTGTCTCTCTTTTCTATGCCAAAGAATAAGAGTCTTTTGGAAGGCAGTGGGAGGATAGTAGAGTAAGTACACATAATTATTAATTAGAATTCATGAATTACTGTTGGTCTTCAACAAGTCTGTTCACTTTTCTGTTATGATAGTATGAATGACATGTATCACTTATTCTGAGACAGAGGGGGGAAAAAATGTCCCAACTCTTCCCTTTTCTGACAGGTAGGAGGGGCCGTGTGTTCATCGACAGCCTCAACTACTGCCCTCCTGCATGCCCCACTTCCCCTCCAGGAGATGCTTATCTTGACTGTGGCAGATTTGAATTTGAGCCAAGCAGCAGAACTGAATTTGGGCCTATCTGTAAGTTCCAATCAAAAGGCTTAAATTTGGACCAGCTGAGCTAATCAAGAAGCTGACCAATCACCAGGCTCAAACTTGGATCATTCCTAGGCCCTCTGCTACTATATAAGTAGCATTCCTCTCACAAATCTCATACTGCTCTAGGAGAGCTTTCTCTTGTTTCTTGACCCATTGCGGTGAAGGTCAAGGGAATAGCAGCAATTGGCAATCTAGGTGCTGCAGCTGTAACCCTAAGGGCTAAAGACTCTAGGCGTTCAGAAGCCCAGAGATATAACACAAAGGACTGAGAACTACTGCCACTCAAGACCCAGAGCCACTAACAGAGCTTCACTTTGCAGATTTATGTTGTCACAAGCAAAAGAATCCTCAGTTGATTGGCAACAATCCCATCAACCTATTCTGAATGTTGACTGATAATGCTTCCAAGGTAATTGCTCAATAAATATTACTTTCTTGACTTTCTTATATCAAGTAACCCACTTAGGCCACCCCCAAGATAGAACCATACCTTTGATTGACACTTACTATGTATCTACAGTGTGTCAGGCATGAACGTGGCATGTTGCACACACCATCCTGGTGGACTAGATAAGTCTTATCCCATCTCACTGCTCACTCTGATGAGCTCCACTCTGCAGCAAACCGAACAGCATGAAATCAAGTAGATGTAAGACACAGGGGCTGTGGGGTCAAAGGCACATGTTCCCTGCTTCAGATCTCTACAGATTGCCTCGAAACTGAGTGATTTGGGAGAGAAGAAAGAGCCATGGACCCCAGCCCTACTGTAGGGAACCTTTAATCCATGTAATTCACTGAGCTGACCCAGGTAGTGGAGAAAGAGAACTGAATATAATCCTCTAGGGAGAGACTGCAAAGAAGTAATGTAACCATAACAACCCAGTTAGCCGAGCATCGACCTGAGCCTGGCATGGTGCTCAAAAATCCATGTATGTCACCTCATTTCATATGAACAACAGCCCTGTTGTATGGATCTTATTTCTGTCCCCATTTCAGAGACAAGGAGACTGAGCCAAAGAGCTGAAGCAATTTGCCCAAAGTCTCTTAGTAAGTTCATGGCTAGACTAGATTCTCGATGTAAACCAGGCACTTATTAAGCTGTGACTTTGGTGCATGGCTTTCAGGCATTCTGCACCTCTGGTCCCTTCTTTGCATGAGGATATCCTGTTCCACAGAGCTCTCACCATCCATGGTCACGTGGCACACAGACACCCTCCTCCAGCTGCCACCATCCCCAAGCCTTGTTCTCTATGAGGCTGAGATCCTGGCACCACTTCTGTCCCTCTGTCTCTTTCTCTGCACTCAGAGCCATTAGCCAAGTGCAGACAGAAAGGGTCTCCTTTGCTTCAGCGAAGTGTTTTAAGGGAGGAACAGAGAGGTAGTTTTCCACTCTGGACAGGCCATTTCTCTTGCTCTTCCTTTCTGCACTGTTAGAGTGGGTTTCTGGCTGTGATAAAAGGGGAGCATCATGTGGCTGCTCTGTCTAGGGGGGTGGTAAGGAAGAGCAGCCCAGTAGGCCAGAGACCCAGCCAACTACTACCTTTAGCATCATCATTCAATATGTTTTAAGTGCCCTGAGTGCCTGCCCTACTCTCAGCAGTGCTCTGAGGACAAGGTCAGTGAGATGAAATGGGCTTCTTGCCACAGGGATGTCCAGACACAAATCTCCACCTGCAAGTCAAATATCCCCAAGCCTCACCCACACAGGTGTGTGCACATAAAAGTCCTCTGCATCAGAGTCCTCACACTTGAGTGTACATCATTTACCAAGACAGCCTGTTCAGCACAGATTTCTAGGCCCACCCTGTGGGGAACTCGGATATTTCTGATCAAGGGACCACATTTGAGAACCAGTGGACTGCTATACACACCTGCAGCACTTACATGCATGCACACACACTCACGTAAACAAGTACTTCCAGACAGACCTGGTCAAACATAAGGTCTACCTACCTCAGCATCCCCGACCACATGCTTCCCTGGCTCCTTAGACTTAAGTCTCTAGATCCTTTGCATTCATTCTTCAAGACCCAGCCTCCTTCTCTGGAGGAAAAAGATGGGTGATGAGCAAACAAACACAGCAAGGCAGGATTGTTTATGTGTAGGGATGGCATTAGAGTTTACTTGGAAGATGGTCCCTATCGGCAAGAAATAGACTTCTCCTCTACCTGAAATCCAGTTTCTCCTGTTCTTTATCTAGTAAATGCATTCTTACTTCCAGCTTTGAATTCTTCTATCCTTTTGCCAAAGAAGTCTTTTCCAAACTCCTGGTATTACCCCAACTACCTTCACAAGACCAGAGTAGATCTTTGTTATAAGTGATTATATTTTTGCACAGCTTTTCTTTATGCACTGATGGCAGTTTTCTTATTTTTATTGTATATTTTGACTCCATGAGAGCTGAATTTCTCATCTTTACACCCTTAGCTGACTGTAAAATGAATAAATGAGCCCTCAGACAGGTGGGCCACTTACATATACACAGAGGTATTCATACAAGAACATATTCACATGCATTTGTAGCATTCTTTGATGGATGGAGTAAGTGGACTTGGACACTGTTGGAAGAATAAATTAATTCATTTCTTCTGAAAATAAGATTTTGGATAAAGATATGAAAAATCCTATTTATAATAATTTATCCTTTGGAAATCACTGCATCAGAACAAAGAAATCCATGCACAAAAAATGATTGCATTAATGTTTATACTATCAAATTTTGGAAATTATCATTAAGATGCTAACTTATAAATTAAATAAACTGTTATATCCATGCAATGGAATATTCAGAAGTCATTAAAAATAATGATAATATCTAATCCCTCAAGAAAGATGTTCATCTCCTACTGTTTAGGGAAAGAAATCAAAATATAAAACAACCTATATAATATTATCCCATTGATATAAAATTATCTATGATCATGCAGAAAGAGTTTCAGAAAGGTTTCATCAAAATATTAACAATAGGCAGGAGGATTGCTGAGTTCAAGGCTTGCCTGGGCTACATAGTGAGCTCAGGGCCAGCCTGAACTACAAAGCAAGACCCTGTCTCAAAAAAAAAAAAAAAAAAAAAAAAAAATTAACAGTATTTCCCAGAAGGTGGGATTTTAAATGATTTTCACTCTCTTCCTTGTTATAGTACCTACTTCAAAATGTTGAGAGATTAAATGAGATAAAGTGTGTGAGAATATGAATAGTTGATTAAACAATACTTAGTACAAATAAAAGACACTTTTTAACATTTTTATATTATCTTGCAGTAAGAGGTGAAGTAAAATTTTTTTTAAAAATCAAGCTTAAAAATAGAAAACAGAGCACTCACAATCCTCACACATAGACAGGTAAGGCAGGAGGACTGTCAATTTCTAGGCCAGCCCTGGGGTACACAGTGAATTCAAGGCTGACCTCAATTCCATAGCAAGATGCTTTTTCAAATAACAACAAAAGGGGAAAAGTGCCAGAGATGTGAAATTATGATTCCTTATTCTCAGCATTTAGTACAATCCTGATACTAATGAATCCCTGTAATGATTCATTGAATTCAGTTGACTTTGGGTCATGTATGAGTCCAGTTTAACGGATTACCAGAGAAGGACCAGTGGCTTACTGATCTCCTGTCTCAACATCTAGACATGTCCCATCTAGGCTGTGTCATCATGCTGAGGTGTTTCATGTTTCCCCAAAACACAGGAAGGATGATTGACGTTTTCTAACTGGAAATGGAGAACACACCTGGAATGCATCAAGCCCAGAAAGTTAAGAACATGCAAATTCCTAATTACTCTTCTTTCTCCCACCCACTGTGCTCTTCATTAAGCTGCAATTAAGTTAAATTAACACCCCTCTTCTTCAACAAGGCCTAGCATCACAGCATAAAACTGACTTACCTTAGGACCTCTTATATTGTTCACTTGTGGCCCAAGATTGAGGAATGAGGCTAAAAATAAGGATATAGTTTCAATGGAATTTCCCCGAAGTACCTGTTAAAAATCAGTATTCCGGGCCGGAGATTTAGCTCAGCGGTTCCGGTGCCTGCCTCGCAAGGGCAAGGTCCTGAGTTCGATCCAGGTGACCACATAGAATGCTGGGCGTGGTGACTCACGCCCACCAGCAATCAACCAGCAATCAGCACCACATTCCACAGTGCCTGGCATGGTGGCTCACGCCTGAAATCCCAGCACTCTGGAGGCAGAGGCAGGAGGATTGCTGAGTTCGAGGCTTACCTGGGCTACACAGTGAGCTCAGAGCCAGCCTGAACTACAAAAGCGAGACCCTGTCTCAAAAAAAAAAAATCATCCCCAATTATCTGAAAAAGCTATTAAATACTTTTCCATTTTCCAACTCTTTATCTCTGTGAGATTGGATTTTCTCCACATATTTCAGCCAGAACTGGGGATTTAGCTCAGGGGTTCTGGTGCCTGCCTCATATAACTCAGCCAAATAACATATCACAACAGATTGAATACAGAGCAAGTATGAAAATTCATTTAGCTTTCATTAAGCCATAAAAAGATTTGCAAGAATGTTAAATATTAATCTACCTTTTTTTAAAAAAAAAGTTATCTTCATGAAAGTACTATGTTAACATGTAAAATACTTGGCTATAACCTTAACAAAATAGACACAAGATTTATATGCTGAAAGCTACAGAACTAGGTGAAAGAAGTCAAAAGATATTTAAATAAATGTAGCAACAACCCATGTTCATGGATGAAAAGATTTAGTATCATCAGTAGGTTAATTATCTCCAAATTCATCTATGGATTTAACACAATTATAATCAATACTCTAACAGGACTCTTTATAAATAGAAATAAGCTGGTTTTAAAATTTATATGGAAGTGTAAACTAACTAGAATAGCCAAAGTTATTTTGGACAAAGATAAATATCTAATTTAAGTCATAATATAAGACTTGAGTGATTAACACAGAGTAGTACTGGTGAAAGAATAAACACTTAGGGCCAGGGATTTAGCTCAGTGGTTCTGGCATCTGCCTTGCAAGTGCAAGGTCCCGATTTTGATCCCAGGTAATACCACAATGCTGGGTGTGCTGGCTCACACCTGTAATTCCAGCACTCAGGAGGCAGAGATTAGGAGGATTGCTGTGAGTTCGAGGCTAGCCTGGGCTACGTAGTGAGTTCAGGGCCAGCCTGAACTACAAAGCAAGACCTGTCTCTAAAAGAGAATAAACACATAAATCAATAGAACAGAATAAAAAGTCTAGAAATGCACCCACACAAAAATAACTTTCTGGCAAAATACAAAGGCAACTGAGTGGCAAATGATTTTGGGCATCCATTTGTGAACAAATAAATAAAAATTAACTTGAATCTATACTTCAGTGGTATAAAAAACTTAAAATGGATGATTGACCCTGTTGTAGCACATAAAATAATAAAATCCTTAAAAGAAGACATCAGGAAAAAAATCTTTTTTTTTAATTGAATTCTCTATTGGTACATTTTATATAGAGCTCACAATCACACTCAACACTGGGGAATTTGTACCAGTATATGACACGAGTTAATTCTCATTTTTACTCATATTCCTACCACCCTACAACCCCTCACCCCTATATACATATGCTTTCTTTTTCTTTTCAAATCATATTTATTTTTCCCCTCATTATTTTTCCCTACCACATTCCCTTTGAGTATTTCCTATTTCACAAAATCTTATCATACATTCTAGAACTCATTTACATCTGCAGGTTCTCATACCAGAAAAAAGATACTGTATTTACATATCTGTGACCTATTTATTTTACTTATAAGTGTGTCCTCAAGGTGTGTCCATTTGCACATAAATGACTGAAACTTGTTCTTTATGGCAGAGTAATACTACATTTTATTTAAAAAAACAAAACCAGTCTCCAGTTGATGGGCATCTGGGTTGTTTCCAAGATTGAGCTATCACAAACTGAGGTGCTATGAACATAGGTGCACATATGTCTTTACGATATGATTCTTTTAACCCTTTCGAGTATATTCCTAGCAGGGCAATAACAGGGTCAAATAGGACCTCTAATCCTAGTTTTCTAAGGAATCTCCACACTGACCTCTACAATGTTTGCACAAGTGTACAATTCCACCAACAGTGGAGAAAGGTTCCTTTCTCCTTACAGCCTCGCCAGCATTTATTGCAGGTTAATTTCACAATAGCAGCCATTTTTTGTGGAGTGAGATGAAATCTCAGTGTTGTTTTCATCAGCATCTCTCAAATGACCAGTGATGTTGACCATTTCTTCATATGCTTCTTGGCTGCTTTTACTTCTGCCTCTGAGATGTGTTTGTTCATTCCAGATGCCCATTTTTGAATTGGGTCCTTAGTCTTGGGGAGGGGACTGATTTTTTTTAAGTTCCTCATATACTCTAGATAGTAGCCCTTTGTCTGAGAAACAG